>CAIGRO010058734.1:0-27030 GCA_903798355.1 Fraxinus baroniana
TCACTAATATTTATTATGCATAATTTTATCAAGACTCCATTATGTGCTTTTCATTATTTGCCATTATCTTGTTTCCCACTTTGGACTGGAGATAAACTATTTGATGTTATAGCATTATAATGGAAATTATAAAATTTGTTCGTATTGTGTAAATCGCTCTATGTATCGTTCGACTTTATACGTACAGTAATTTTTAATTTTATCCGTATGGAAATTTTTACGATCTAATCTATCAAGAAACAAATATTACCACATTATTGAAAAGAATCAAATTCTTTTGTTATAGTGTTATACTTTTTAATACATAATAGGCTAAAAGGTGTGCTGTAATGCTCATATGAATGAACAATTTCTTGCTTTGATGGTTTGCAAATAATAATAATAATAATAATCGAGAAGCTTCGACTCCCGAGGACTTTTTTATCCTTTTCCCTTTTCTTTTTTTTTTTGTTTTTTCATTTATCTTTCATGTATGAATTTTTATTTATTTAAAAAACAAGGGTAGAATTATCCATACACCCGATATTAACTGCAAAATGGATGGAAAGTGCACCCCAAAAAATGACTGAATAGTTTGCTAAAAATAGCGGTTCACTCTCGACCCATTTCTAAAACACAGCATGCCTAAAACCTGTCTAGAAAGTCAAATTGTTACAGCATCTAATTTTTTAAAGTAAGTATTTGTCAAGATTATAACATAGTATTAGAATTTATTAAATTTCAACGAGCAATTCAATTCTATTAAGATTCAAATAAATGAGCACGCGAATTTAACGATTAATTTGTTCAAATGAGCCACCATCTCATGGGAACATGTTTAGGGATTCCATATCGAATAAAAATGAAAACATAAATTAATTTATAAAGACTTGAATTGCTCATTTCAATAAGGTTGATCTTTTAAAATGGAACATCGAGTCTTAAAAGAATTTAGGGTGCGATTTATTGGCAATATTTTCTTGAAAATGTGTTTTTTCCACCTAATTTTTTACTTTTGTGCTGCTTTATTGACAATTTTTTCCACGAAAAATGTTTTCCTACTTGGTCACGTAATCATATTTTCTTTGAAAACAAAGAAAAATATTTTTATTAGAGGATGTGATTTTTATTTTTTATATAATTCTCTCATCCACTCACTTATAAATAATGAATAATTATAATATTTCTTAGATTAAAAATTAAATCAATCAAAAATATTTAGCCCCCGTTTGGGATCCATGTGTTGAAAAAAAAGGTCAAAAAATTAATTCTTGTGTTCAAATAATGGGAAACAAATATGGTTTTAAATAATAATTTTCATACAAATATTTTTTAGACAATTCAACTGTTTAAAATTTATTTATTTTTACATAAATTTTATATTCGTAATTAAGAGTGTGTTTGGTGCATATTAAAAATGTGAGAATGCATTTTTTTTAAGTGATGTGATGATGAATATGTGATTGAAAAAGAAGGAAAAGTTATTAATGTGATGGAAAATATTATTTTATTGAAAAATGTATAGTTAAAAATGAGTAGAAGAATGATAATAAAAAAAATAATGTGGGTCAAAAGGAATAAATGCACTGTTGACTTAAAAATGGCGAACAGAAAAAAAAAAAGTGATTCAGACAAATTAACTGAAAAAAACCCTGTAAAACGATTCCATTCTTGTACAAAATGGTCACATATTTACTTTAGCCGTACTTTCTTTTATCAAAGGTAATCATTTGTCACATAGCATGAGTTGGTAAACAAAAAGCAAACATAGATTTATATTTTATAATCACTGAAAAGTCATCCCACAAACAGCTTTTCCATGATGTTTCTTTGTAGTTAATCTTTGAAAATTCTGTTGAAGTTTCACTCATCCAGTCTGTAGTCACATTCAAGGACATAAGTATCGTAGATTCACCCCATTATGATCCCAGGGTTGCTTAGACCATACATTAATTGATGTATGCACCAGTATACAGATGGGAAAGTTGTACGTTCAAGTCTTCGATACTTGCACATGTTTCTGAGTTCCATGTAAAAAACAACCGAGTTACTGTGCCAGATCTGTAAAAAATCTGGCACAACAATGTGTGATGGGATGGGTGGGTGTTTTAACAGTTTTTGATGGGTTTTTTATTGAGGGGGTCCTCAGGACCCACCTCATGTGAGATAACAATGTGAGATGGGATGGGTGGGTGTTTTAACATTTTTGGGGGGTTTTTTTAATGAGGGGGTCCTCGGGACCCACTTCATGTGGAATAATCTGTACAAAATCTGTGAACCAAAATCTAGTAGAGTAGATAAATTCGTAAAAAAATTGAGTTAATTTACTTGTACAATGATGGATAACAAGGCTTCTTGACAACGTTTGATGTGGCACAACCTGGACAATTTATTTAAAAAAAAAATTTGAATTTTTTAAAATAAATGAATGTGATGATGTCAAATCATAATTGTCAACAAACATTGTCAACCATTATTGTACACGTAGTATCATTGAAAAAAAATTGAATAATGCTTCCTTTCACATAAGCATTTTCACAGCTTCTACAGGCCCCCTCGCAAAGGGGGGTTGCATTTAAAAAAAAAAAAAAAAAGAAAATTTTTAGTACTCCTTAGAGTATATAATACAATAAATTATTGAGCTCGACATGATGCGTTCTGAAGTCATAATGCCCCTCGAGTGATAAGCTCGTCGAGTTCAACGAGACCTTATAAATCCAATTCTCACTATATAGAAGGCACGGTTAACCCTAAAATCTTGAGACGTGGCAAAAGATGACTTAGTTGAGAAAAGTGAATCCCCTCCTTTCACCCTTAGTATTCTCAAATCTCACATAGGGAATGAAGTGCAATAATTTGCATTCCAACTCCCCCACCATTGGTTCTTTAGTCACTTCTTCCATTTTCGAAAGTAAAGTTACAAGGGCTGGCTCATCCACAGTTAAACTCGTACCTTTAATATTTGTTACTATATAAATGAAGTGGACGTGCACTAAATGTCAACTATTTGAAAACTGAAAAAGCGATCTTTAACGGAGTCAAATGTATAATTACTCTGCAACACAATCTATGAGTGCTTTCGTGATTTTTGTTCCGAATACTCTATAATGAGCGTAAAATTGGATCCCACTGCTAGTCGGTAACAAATATGTGATAATTATTGATAATAGAGACGTTGTATTATGAAGAAGACAAAATGGGAAGATTGAAATATACTCCAAAAAAATATAACACTTGAAAAATACTGTAAAACTCAAAAGTTCACATTCTTACGAGTTTTCAACAAAAATTCACATTCTTGTACTTTTATCAATAAAAAGTCACACTCTTGTTAATTTTCTTCTTCACATTCATTGTGGCCCAATCGCCATGCCATTGCCAATCACCACCCTTGTTGTCATCGTGGCCGCGGTCGCCTTTGTCTAACTTCATTCATAAGGTCGGCAAACAAAAGTCACAATCTTGTCGATCTTCTTCTTCACACTCAAAACTCCGTTGAGAAAAAAGAAAAAAAAAAGGTTAATATCGCTACATAAACATTAATCTGCATTAATGCATCCACTCTATTATTTAACAAGTGTATTTGAGCTTAAATGATTCTCTCTTCATTAATATTAGTTAGACTTTTAAGTTCGCTCTTTGAGATCGTTGTTTTTAGTATTTATTTTTTGTCGTCATTCTCAATTTTACACTTACACGTGTAGTGTCTTCTATACGGCTTTTTTCTCTGTTTATATTTATTTTTCATGCTTATGTTATTTGATAAAAAAAATTTTGTGGGGTTTGGAATGAGGTATGTGCAGTACACTTTTACTCCAAATAATTGCTAAAATTTGGCCATTAGGGAAAACGGTGGGAAACAAGTCTGATTTGAACCACTTGGATTTTTAAATATATATTATCACGTAAATTTTCCTTAGATTTGGACCAATAGGCGACAGGACATTGACTAGCACATCTGTTGGATGCCAAAATTGACACTATGCCAACCCCACTCCAATTTGTAACCAATGCTTTTTTGAGTATGTTTGGTTGTATTTAAAAGTAACTTTCTTAAAAAAAATAAGTTGAAAGATAGTTTCAAATAAAACCATTCTTATCAGTGAAAACTCTTTTAACTCTGAGAGTCACATTTGACAAAATAAGTTAACTTATATTTATGCACAATTAAACATATCATTATTTCTCTACGGTAAGAGCTCAACTGAGATTATCGTGTCATACGAGATTGAATGTCCATTTTACTCCATATTACTTAACTTTCGAGAGAAAACTTGCTTATACTAAACTAAACTTGCTCGTGACAATCAATATAATATGCACGTTGAGAAAAAATGTTGAAAATGTGTTAAATGTTGTGAGATGGGAAGGGACAATCATAACGAATATTTGCAAATGAACTTTTAATAAATTAACATGACTTTTGTGGAATCGCAAAACCAAAAATGTTAGATTGACCATGAACTTCTCCCTCCAACCGCACAGCTAATGGAAATTGACTTAGTATCGGAGATATTCGTGTTATTTCGTTTGCACTAGATGTATGAGTTAGGCAAATAAGTAACCATGATGTATTAACAATATGGATTATTATTTGAAAATTTTTTTGGTAAAATTTAATGAAATATGTGATTGAAAAACTATATAAATTGTGGCGTCCCATAAAATTTGGGGCTAAAATAGAATTTGACCAATTTAAAAGTTAATAGAATTTTATCAAATAATAACTATATAACTTATAATTGATTAAGCAAATTGTAAATGTTAGATTATAGTGAACAAGAATAGAAAGATGGCTCCATGTAGTGTCCTTTCAAAAATTCAAAATCAGTCCAAATTTAAGGTGAACGGGGAATAGCTTTTATCAACTTTGTCATGATTGTGCAATTCTTTTGACAAATCCACACTATCAAGTTGAAATTTAGTCAAAATTAATTTATTATTCCCCTCAATTTCCGCCCAATTAGCTATAGTCAAAGCTTAAAAAGCACCCAACATGTTCAAAAAAAAGTTATAAAATTTTTTAAGGATTTTTTTCTTAACCTAGATATGAAAATACTATCTAGGAACAACTCGATCAATCACAATTTAACGCACCATCCATATTCAACTTGACTTTTTGTACACAAGAACGGAGCCAAAGCTTCACTAAAAAATATTTAGGTTAGATTTTTAATATGTAAAAAAGAAAAAGAAAAAAATCATATAAATTTTTGAACTCAAGCCAGCCCTCTTAGCTCTGCCCTCATTGTACATTTTTAGTTAGTTGGATTTGATAAAGAAAATGAGTATGAAATTGTTAAATTGCGGCCACTGCCATTTACATTTTCAATTAGTTGGATAAAATCTTTATTTCTTTTCATTATTGTCTCCAAGTTTCAATTTTACAAGAAGAGTTTGCTCTCCCAATATTCTATAAATTCAACTCCTAAATTTCTTAAAGCTCACTTGGATTCGAAAATTATCACTTGTCGACTCAAAATAGCCAACTTGAACGACCAAAGTNAATTTTACAAGAAGAGTTTGCTCTCTCAATATTCTATAAATTCAACTCCTAAATTTCTTAAAGCTCACTTGGATTCGAAAATTATCACTTGTCGACTCAAAATAGCCAACTTGAACGACCAAAGTGACTAGCTATTGGAATCGAAGGAAATAGACCATTTAAGTAGGTACATCTCGACTTTTCAGAGGCAATATGTAGAAATATATATAATGTTTAAGGTGTAGTCTGGCTTATGATGGAAGGAAGTATTGGTCAAAAAAGAAAAAAAAACACTATCGAAATTATAAACCATTCAAATTGATTAATGAAAATCCCCTCAAGCCCTAGTTATTATTAAAGATATAAAAGAGTATAGGTCACTTTTTTAAAAAAAAAAAAATGGAAAAAAAATCCTCCACTCTTCAGGAGAACTGGAGAAATAAGGGACACATAAGGGTAGGACTCTTGTACAGCGGACCCACAACTCCACTGTAAGATTAGACAAATGGGTGGTCCCAATGGTAAAATAAAATTGACAAATCAGTGATCAAACGGTAGATAAGAAAGGTGTGGGTCTCCATTTCCAAATCACTTTATATGCCAAATCAATTGACAAGACTAGACTACTGTACCAGAATTGCCGTCAAGTATCGACGCCGGCAGATTTTTCGTAAGAAGAAATTTATATTACAAGACATAAGTATATAGAAGGCGTTAATTTGTCCTCTTTACGACTTCTACCGTTGTACACAATTTATATTGGGTAATTAAGTACACAATGTCTTTATTTTTTTATTATTATCGTGAAAAATGTTTTTATCTTTCAATTTTTGATATTTTCACCATTATTTCCAATTTTCATCTGGCAAAAGGTGAATTTCATCTATTTTTTCAATTAAAAATCATGAAATAATGAATATACCATTTTATTTAAATAAAACAAAAGGAAAAAGAAAGAGCTAATTACAACCCTAATACGAATTTTTTTTCAAATAAAGTGCAAGTGAATTTCAAAAAAATTATTAAAAGAGTAATTAGTACATAATATACATATCTTTCACTATTACTGTGAAAAAAATCCATATCTTTTATTTATTTTTGACATTTTAACTTAATTATACATTTAACTGGACAAATCATTATTTCTATTTATTTTTATCCAATTTCTCAATAAAAGTTGTGAAATGATTAATATGCACTCCGATTTAAATAAATAAAAAAGAAAATTATTATTTTTAATAATTTATTTCGGACTCGTTTGTAATTTTTAATTTTTAATAATTTATTTGGGGTTTTTTTGCACTTTTTTTTTTAAAATTAATTTCCAATTTTTAAAATAATTTATTGAGGACTTGTTTGCAATTTTTTTTAAAAAAAATTGGAATTATTGTTGTAAATAGTTCTTTATTTTTATTCTATATTTAAATAGGAGGGCAGATTCGTCTTTTTACAGTTTTCCATTGAGAAATTTGATGAAAACGGATAAAAATGTTGGTTTGTTCAATCAAATGTGTAATTAATGATGAAAATGTCAAAAAAATAAAAGGTATGAACGTTTTTCACAATAATAGTGAAAAATAAGGACGTGTGATAATTACCCTTCTACTAATTTATTTGAAATTCATTTGCATTTTTTAAAAAATCGAGGACTTAGTTGTAATTAATTCTTTCATTTTTTTAAATTTAAATAGAAGTATATATTCGTCAATTTAAAACTGTTAAGTGGGGGAAAATGATGAAAATGACTTTTTAAGTAATGAAACGTGAAAATAAAAGTGAAAATGTAAAAAAAATGAAATGCATGTCTTGGTGTAAACACTGTTAGAAAAAATTGAACCTTTCAGCACATCACTGAACATCTTCACCGACAGACCCTTCTTCTTACCCTTGTGATCGCAGGTGATAGTGCTATTAGCATTCTAGCTACTTTTGCCATTTTTATCACTGGGACCCCTCCACCTTATTGAACAAAACTATTCTCCAGAAATTGATTTTTTTAAATTTAAATAGAAGTATATATTCGTCAATTTAAAACTGTTAAGTGGGGGAAAATGATGAAAATGACTTTTTAAGTAATGAAACGTGAAAATAAAAGTGAATGTAAAAAAAAATGAAATGTATGTCTTGGTGTAAACACTTTTAGAAAAAATTGAACCTTTCAGCACATCACTGAACATCTTCCTCCGGCGTCTTTCAGCCATCAAATTCTTCACCGACAGACCCTTCTTCTTACCCTTGTGATCGCAGGTGATAGTGCTATTAGCATTCTAGCTACTTTTGCCATTTTTATCACTGGGACCCCTCCACCTTATTGAACAAAACTATTCTCCAGAAATTGGTCGGAGCCGTAATTCAAATTTGACCCATCAATGCTAAAATCCTCCCCCCATCATCCCAAATACCATTTTTCCTCTTCCTCTCATTTACATCACTAAGTTCCCCCTTCTTGTCATAGCCTTCAAGGCTCGTAGAACTGTAGAACTTCGAGAATGATTGATTTCACCACCTAAATTCAAAGCCCCCGAATTGCTGACACTCCCCCTAGCAAGATTCGTCCTTAGAGTAGCCATTTTTCATTTTGAAAGAATGTGGTTTGTGAATCTTGTGATCCAATTGAAACAAAACCATCAAGAGGTTTCAAAATCTTAGACCTATTAACGAACAATGGATTCACATTCATGGAACCCTCCCCAAATCCCATTACTCCAAAATTCCCATCGGATTGAGGTAGTTGAAGCAAATTATTTGTTGAAAAGTGACGATTAGAGCTCCAATTATGAGTGCTCATTTGGGATTGAGTACTCGAATCATTATAACCAGTATTCAGCGTCCATATTTCCCTGATTTAGAACACTTTCACGAAACCCATTATCACAACCCATATCAAATGTCCCTCTAAAAGATTGATGTGAATTGGATTCATGAGTGTTGATTTTTGTGGTAGAAAATAATTTAGCCGGATGGGGCACAAAAGTTAATGGTATTACACACGATTTGACTATTCTTCAAATTCAATGATTCGACATCACATCACTTCAAAAAAAATGCATGGGTTTATCTATTTGTACAGTCCGACTAGGACTGTACAAATACAGCCCCCTCACAAATGGGGGGCCCATGCCTTTTTTTAAAGGCATGGGCCCCCCTATTGTGAAGGGGCTGTGAAGCATGCTGTGACTCTAGCACAGCTCAAAATGGATTCTCTCATTTTAATATGCACCAAACACACTCTAAATTGAAGTTCAACTGCTCAAATGAAACTCAATTGAGAAAAATTAAAATTCAGGGACCTAATTGAGAATTTGCTAATAGTTCGGTGACAGCAACCCTTGCCTAATCCCGAATGAATTTTTCATTATATTACCAACGACTACGTACCACCACATGCATATAGATATGGCAAAGCACGAAGACCAATAATATTCACATTCTTGTATTTAAATTTAGAATTATTGAATTATAAGGTGGGTCCAAGCCTTACCATTGCTAGGCGAAATCAAATTTTTAATGAGAATTGTACCCGCCACAATAAGCTCCATAATTTCACACACTAATAGGTGGAGTACACTTTATTATAATGTAAAAGTCACAAGCCATGGAAATTTTGTTACTTTAATTAAATTTATAGTGCTTGGTAACAAAGATAATGAATTTTTCATTATTACGTCCTCTTGCTAGATAGATAAAATACCAATAAACAAGAATAGGTAAGAGATGGACATTGTTTTAATTAAATCCCATTCTCTTGAAATTTATTTATTTTTCCAAAATATAAACATATAAACATCTCATTAGCAAAACCAGCAGAAGCATCCATCTCCACTTGCATCTCATTGTCTAAAGTCTATGACAATACTAATCCCTATGAAGAAAAACTGAACTAAGCTTCGGATTTAAAAGGAAACAAGAATTTAAGTAAAACCATGTCCATGTATATAATGGCATCAGGACTAGTAAGTCATGAACCACCAAGCACAACCACGCAAAATCGGGAAATTCAGGTTTGGGTGCCAGCCCGACTCACATCACATTGCAGCTTGATGTGTTTTCATCGCTAAACATCGAGTATTGCTCAGCCCGATCGCCTGGGGGAGGGGGGTATGGGTACTGATACTGGTAAGGGTAAGGTTGATATGGAGGCATGTAATTGACGGCAGGTGGAGGCCGGGCGTACATCATTGGCTGAAACCTCTCATTTCCATTAGCGCGTTGCTGGTTCATCATCATTGCAGCCAATTGTTGCTGGTAGTGGGGATTGCCGGCCATCATCTCAGGGCCAGCACCTTGGAGGTATCCTGCTGCGGCGGCAGGAACTCCACCACCACCACCATTCATCGAAGCCGGTAGGCCTGGGACGGCTGATAAATTACCCATCTGGCCCATTTGGCCCATGGGCATATTCCCCATCGGGCCCACACTGCCAGCCGCATTCATACCCATGATGTTATGCATGCCATGAATTCCATCATTCATTCCACCTTTCTTGGCCCCATTAGCATTACTGTTGTTACCATTTGCACCACCACCACCACCACCACCATTGCCACCATTGCCATTATTACCATTCTTATTTTGACCACCATTTCCGCCTCCATTTGGTTGCCCACCACCATTCTTGCCACCCTTTCCTCCACCTTGATTTTGGTTACCACCACCATTCTTGCCACCCTTTCCACCACCTTGGTTCTGGTTACCCCCACCCATGTTCGGTACATTTCCTCCACCTCCACCACCACCACCACCACCCTTTTTCGCATTACCACCATTAGGAGCCCCACCCTTCATCATCATATTATTCATCATGTTAGGCATCTGGGCACCCCCATGACCATTGCCCACGATGGGCTTCTTCACAGGCTCGTTAACTTCATCATCAAACTCATCATCATCAAAGTCGTCCTCATCAAATTCATCATCAAACTCATCATCAGTCAAACCTTCATCCTCAGGCAAGTTGAACTTGACAGATTTGGGATTCTGGTCCTTGTTATTGAGGGGCATTTTCATATCATTCATAAAATTAGGTGGCAATTTCAGATCTGGAAATCCTTTCATTTGAAGCTGCTGAAGTTGCTGAAGTTGCTGAAGCTGTGGGTTTTGACCACCACCCTTTGGCTGGCTGTTACCACCCCCCTTTTGACCACCCTGCCCCTTGTTATTCCCACCTTTTACATTGTCAATTTGCATATTCTTTAACTGATTTTGAAGCTGATTCTGGTTATTGTTGTTGCTGGGCTTGGGTGCACCCCATATCTCCGCATGTTTCCCACTCTTAGCAAGCTTCTTGATAAGTGTGGCTGGGCCAACATTCCCTGAAACTGTGACCTTTCCCTGCTCTGAATCTATCTTTATAGTATAAACCCCTAAAGCAAAACACCCAAAAAATAAAAAAATTGCTTAGAAATTTCAGTCAAATATTGGAACAAAGCCAAAATTTGCTCATAAACATAGTTCTTCACAAGAATTAAACTTTGTTAGTAGATTATAACAGCACGCTTGGTGCACAATATTGGACGGGACTAGACATTCTAGCGCTATCCAAACATATAATATAACACACAGAAATATAGCAAAGAATAATAAATTTGATTCTGAAAATGGAACTATACCATCAATTTTCTGCAAGATTCTCTTCACTTTCTGCTTACACCCATCACAGTGTATATTGACTTTGAGAACACAAGTCTGCATGTACAAGCAACGACAGGTTAAAGTTCAGTACTTCATCATTCATAACAAAAAAAAAAAAAAGAAGAGAAAAAACAACATTACAAAGCTGAAAGATAAAGAAAATGGAGAGCAGAAAAGAAAATGGCCGTCAAAGAATTTGTGCTCAAAGCAAGCAAAGTTCATAAAGAAAAGCTACAAAGATACGCATTAATAAACAAATGAGAAAAATGAAGTATTACCTGAATCTTCAAGAACTCTTCTTTACTCATTTTGATTCAATGAGTACAAGAAAATGGTTTGTTTGTAACTTAATAGATCTGAGAGAAAACAGAGAGCTGGGCTAAACTACAACTAAAACTGAGAGAGTGAATTGTACACAAAAATGAGGCTAAACCACACTGAGCAAAGAAAGTTTGGTACCTCTGTTTCGAGTTGGAGAGAGAGAGAGAGACTGGCACAGAACGGTGGTATGGTATCACATCAAGCTCTTGGTTTTGGGGCTTTATTTATGGGTATTTTTGGGGGTATTAACTTCAGCAGGAGATATTCACGCTGTTATTATAATCCAATTTCTTTTCTTTTGGTTTTTTTCTCACTTTGTGGCTTGGCTTAGTACACAGTCACTCGGCTTGGAGTAACCGAGATGTGGTAAGATTATGCCCTGAAATCCATTTTGAGTAGAAAATAATTTTTAGAATGATGATTGATGTAAGAATGTGTGGTGGAAAATTGAAGAAAAGTTTTTGATTTGTGTGTAATATTATTTTATTAGGAGAATGTTGATTGAAATGAAGAATGAAAATAATAAATTAATGAGTGTCAAATGGGAAGGATATATTTTAAATATTAATATGATAGGAATGTTGTTAAAAAGTTAGGAAAATTTATTCAATGTGATGGAAAATATTATTTTATTGAAGATTGTGTAGTTGAAAATGAGTTTTGATAGAATGTTTACCAAACAAGGACTTATTAGTAAATAAGTGATCATTCCAACTGTTAAAACGGTCCTCTTCCAATAATTCGTTCGATCTAAGTAAAGCTATATCTTGAAACTCTATATAGCATGGCGAATTTTGCTTGCTTCTTTGCATATTTTCATAATGTTTCTCACCAACAATCCAAGGTTAAAGCATGAATTGACGTCGAATTCAAAGGATCTATTGCTGGATAGTTCATTTGGCAACTAAATCTCTTGATAGTGAAGTAAAATCAGAACCATGCACATTGGCATCGCACTTTTGTGATGTCAACAAGCACAAATCGAGAAATTATCTGAATTTCAGAAAAAATGATATTTTCTTTCGTGATCTAAAATAAAATTAAGTCACTTATTATTATAGTAGCTAATAAGTGATAGTTGCATTTACGTGAAAGTAAGAAAGACACATGTTTGAAAATAAGAGTCACGAGTAAGTTTTTTACTTATATTGAGGCTTAGCCAAACATGGCCTACATGTGATAGGCTAAATTGGTTGGCTCATTAACCATGGTA
Source organism: Fraxinus baroniana (assembly GCA_903798355.1). Classification (NCBI taxonomy): domain Eukaryota; kingdom Viridiplantae; phylum Streptophyta; class Magnoliopsida; order Lamiales; family Oleaceae; genus Fraxinus; species Fraxinus baroniana. The sequence goes on from CAIGRO010058734.1 coordinate 12,630, forward strand.
AGCGAAATGAATTTGGAGTATATGTGGATATGCATTTATTGAAGCAGTTATGAATTAGTTGTGATCATTTATTGTTGCCTAGCGTAAGACAAATTAAATTCCTTATATTACAAATTTCTGCAAGGTGCAGCCATGAATGTGGCTTTGACATATCCCCTTCGAAACATTTAATCTCGAGATTCATTTAGATGATGACAATACTTTATATGTTTCAATAAACGATTGTTAAATTTTTATATTTAATTAAATGTACAATTTAACGCTACAAATATTATCAGCTAGATTAATGTTAAATATCGCTAAAGTTAATTAGCATCACTCTTTCATTTAATTCTTCGATATAATTACGAGCTCAAGCCAAGAGCAACATTTTTCTGTCCAAGCTTTGATTATTATCACGTAACTTCAGTGAGTTAGAATAATAACTCAACAAAATCACATTTGAACAGTGATGACAAATATGATGACGAACCTGTCAAATAACAACGTACATAATGGCAATAAGCTGAATGTGACCACAACGCGGTATTTTTTTTTGAGAGGTCAAATCTAATGCTCTTGTGATACTATTTTTCTTTCATTTATAGTATAGGAGACATCGAGTGTATTCACCTCATCCGGGAAATTAAAAAAGAAAGTTACCAAACATAGCACTTAACCTATTTTTATTATAATGAAAGCAATTCAAACAAAAGAAAAAAAAATTGGATAGAAATTGTCATGATGGACAATATATATATGCTAATTAATGAAATGTTGAATAATAATAACTTGATTTAAAAAAATGTGTTGAGAGATAAGTATGGTAATAAATAATTTTTGAGGGCTTTTAATGCAATTTAAATGTACACCACATTTCTTAATGAATCCATGGAAAAAATAAGAATTTTATAACCCAAAATGCCCCTTTAATTTCTTTTACACTATAATTGTGGATATTCTCATACACAATCTAATGGTTAAACTGGGTGATATTTTCATTAGCACAATTAGTTTGGGAAAAAAAGAGTATTTTTTTTCCTTTTTTTTTTCTTTTTTTTATCATAAAACATATCGTAAAACATAAATAACTTAATTTTGCACGTAGGTTAAATTGACAACTCGTCAATTCATTAAATTGAACAGCACTAAATAAGATTTAACTAAAAAACAAAAAAAAAAAGTCTAGCAAGTGATATAAATAATTGCTTTTAAAGCATGTCTGAGCCCCCCCCTTTTTTTTTTGTAAGAAATACATTTTAAAATAGTGATTTGATAGAATATATGTGGTTAAAAAATAAGAAAAAGTTTTAGAATTGCGAGTAATATTATTTTATTAAAAAATGTGTGATTAAAAATAATAGAGAGAAAAATATATTTTGAAAATAATCAACATTAAACAATCTCCTAATGTTTTAATTATTCCTGAATTCACATCGTTGATTCTCACATTCATGCAATTCTCGTTTATCAAAAGACAACTTATTTTAAGTGACACAATTATCAAAGACAGTTGATAGACTTTCAAAAATATATCGTGCATGGTTGCTAATTATGTTGCTGTCCATTATTTAATAATTGACTTGGACATAAGTCACTAAAATAAATAATGCACAATTGAATTTCAATACAAAAAATGGATTAGTTATTCAAGGATTAGATGATTTACAAAATGGATTAGTTATCAAAATGAATAATGGCAGAAAACCGCTAAAATATTTTTATTTGCGAGATACCTCCTTGTCTATTAAATATCGAAGAAAACCCCATATTTAAAAACTTTTTGTGCGAAAAATCTCATATTGTCAAATTTGTCGTTAAAAAAAGTAAAATGTCAAAATTAAAAGCTAATAATTGTAATTTTAGTATCCAAACATTTTTATATTCTTTTACAAATTATACCCAAAATTTTTTATGTACCCATACAATTACAAACCTTTAAAACTTTATTTTCCACCCCATCCAACTCCATCTTCTTCCCTAAAATTTTATTATTTTATTTATTCCCTTCCAAAACCCTCATAAATCAATCACCCAAATTCCTCATTTTTTCTTCTCATTCTCAAGATTAGAAATATCCATAGCCTATGTTTGACACCCATTTTGGGTAAAAAATTCTTATTTGAAATGAAAAAAAGAGAAAAAGAATGAGAATGAGAATAGAAGAAAAATGGGTGTCAAATATAGGCATAATATCCACTCCCCCACAAAACCCAATTTTGAGATACAGTTCTATGAGAAATATCATGAGTTATTGAATTCCTCCATAACGACGTTCCCCCATTAGTCCTCAAGAATTTCTCTTTCCTCGTCATTAGTTTCACATAATTCCATTTTTTACAGGCTCCTATTCAATTGAAGTATCCATTTTTTCTTGCTGGAATAGTTTGCATAACATTTTTTTCAGTCATGCCAAGAAGAAATGGCTCATCCACCCTCGTGAGGTAGTATATGTGGTAGCTCTTAAGACAGATTACGATTTTTTGCCTTCGATGAATTCAACTATCCACCGTGCCTTGTGTGAAGCACCCTTGCGTGTGTGTGTGATGACTTATCTTGGGAATGAGAAGAAGAAATGATGAATTTGGGGTGAAGTATTTATGAGGATTTTGAAAGAGATTAAATAAAATAATAAAGTTTTGGGAGAGAAGATGAAGTGAGGTGAGGTGGGGTGGGGTGGGGTGAAAAATAAAGTTTTAAAGGTTAGGGGTTGTGAGTGGTACATAATTTTTTTTTGGTTAAGTTGTAAAAGAATAAAAAAGTTTAGATATTAAAATTGTAATCATTACTTTTTAGTCTTGACATTGTTACTATTTTTAACTACAAATTTGACGGTAGGGGGATTTTTCACAGAAAAAGTTTCAAATATAGATGTTTGCTGCGATTTCCAATAGATATGAGGTATATTGCAGATGGAAACGTTTCTAGGAAATTTTCTGCTATTAATCCTTATCAAAATTAAATGACTTACGTGTCACCCTACTCTTGATAAATTAGTTAGTATGGACTTTATGCCAAATCTTTATACAAAATTTAACTAGTGAATCCGATGGTAGATTTGAATGACATCAACTAATCTATAAACATTATAATACAGTTAAATTACCATAGAAGGTAAATATATTGCAATTTTATGACTTATAAATCGAGTTTCTTGTAATTACGGAACACATACTACCATAATGTATTATAATTGCATCATTACGATTAATGTAACTTTCGTGAAAGAAACAACGAAGAATCCTATGTTTGCTATAGTTGTCTAAATGTGCACTCTTAGTTGTGAGTTTAGCACATTGTTACATCACTTAATATCTTTAAATTCAAGCATTTTGTAAAATATCGTGATTTTAAACATTGAGCCCTTGTTTGAGCTTCATTATTTGGTAAAAATAGATTTTAGAATAATGATTTTTGAAGAATGTGTGATTGAAAAGTAGGAAAAAAATTAAATTTATGCGTAAAATTATTTTATTAAAAGAATATGTGGTTAAAAATGAATTTGAAGAAAAACATATTATTAAAAAATGGAACTCAAACAAGGGCTGAATATATAGTATTTGCACAACTTTATTGCCAACCAACAATACATTTAACAAGATATTTGAAAAGGGAAGTTGTGATAATATCTTAGAACACGATATTTTGAAAACAGAAGTTGTGTATACTTGGTAACACAATCATGATGAGGTGAAGATAGTGTATATCTCGATGGATTACATGATCTTCCTGATTAAAAGCACATGGATGTAATAGATCATCGCTTAACTGGATTGAAGATCACGTGTGGGCTATGATGTTGTTGTTCTTCATTTGAGAGAGGAGATTGATGGAAATCTACAAACAAAAGTCGTGTGTCAATTAGATATGCATATGATCTTGAATTTATAAGGATATGTAGTACTCATAAGTTTATCTTTTGAGATAGAACCACATTCTCCCAATAATATGTGATGTTAAGTATCACCGTCCAACTAATCCAATATTTATCGAGTCGTTAATATGCTAAGCAAAGTTAAACTCAATAATAGACCATAGGACGTGATGAAGTAACCTTAGTGGAGTTAATTTCTCCAAGTTCGTACCCTTCTTTTGTAAGGTAATAAGTGTGGTCGTTCTTAAAAGCCTAAACCATGATGAAACCCAAGTGCCTTTGTCCTTTCTTCTGTTTAATGCATCGTTCCTTTTGAGGTTGAGGGTCCTATTTACCATTAAAAAATGTGAATGCCAATTAGAAAGGACCCAAAAAACATGGCATTCTTGCTACAATAATGAATTATGCTTTTCAATGCCAGTCACTAAATTAGGCATTTATTCAATAATTTCAATCTTTTGATTAGAAGTCTTGTATTCAAAATATTTTGTTCGTTTATGAATACCTCAATATACTTAAGAAGCATGTTTGGTACATTAGATTAGACATAATGAGTAATTATTTTTATCTCATGTATCTCTTGATTAATGTATCCAACCCTACGTACAAACATGCATCAGAGGCACAATACAAGAAAGCTAGTGAGGGATCACAATTCGAATCTAATGTGGCACTTGCACATAATTAACTAGGATGAGATGCCATTTAACATTTGATGTATGTGTAATACGTAATACTCGATAATACAGAACAACATAATAGGCACGACCAATGCCTACATGACCTTTCAGTCTTATTGTACTCCTATATTCCAATGTTTCCTGGATATCTACTGGAAAGGCAAATAAGTACTAAGAAAAGTGCTCGTCACTCATTGAATGTCCATACTTTGAGATTCTTAATAAATTATACATTATTCTAACGCGTATATTTTTATCACACACTTATTTGTAAGTTCTCTAAGATGCCCAACAGCATGATTAAACAAGATTATTGAGAGATTAACACAAGCAAGTATTTGAACAATCTAGTTTTCTACCTTTTCCCAAGCACCGTATGCCGTTAAAACGAGCTAATATAATGTTTTAACCGACAAAGAGACCTCAAATTAGTGCCCTTATTTATTGCGAAATATATTGTCTGTTAAGATTTGAGGTTCCATATTAAAAGGTTAACCTTATTAGGAGGAGTAGTCCAAAATCTTTATTAATTGGTCTGTGTCTACATCTTTATTCGATGTGGGATTATATCCCTTAACACGCCCCCGCAAGATGGTGGCTCGTTTGAATAGACCAATCTTGAAATCCACGTGCTCACTTTTGGAATCTTAACGGGATCGAATCGCTCGTTGGAGCATAATGAGCTCTGATACTATGTTAAGATCTTGGGGTCCATCTTAAAAGGTCAACCTTATTAAGAGGAGTAGCCCAATATCTTTATTAATTGGTCTTTGTCAACATCATTTATCGATGTGAGATTATATCCCTTAACACTGTCTAACTCAAGGTAGAATTCTCGTATTATCGAACGTCTTCTTATTTTTATGAGTGCCAATACTTGGCATAAATAACATATAGCAGTAACATTTCACTGAAAATATATGTGAATATACTGGCCAAGACCCTATAAATTGTTCCCACTTTGGACAGTTGTAGAGGGAATTTTACAACTCACAAATCACAATTCGCAAACCAATTATAATTGGCCCTTTTCACCACAGAGATTTTTGGAAGTTTTGGTTGTACAAACTTATTGGCACTAAATATGTAGATGATTTGTTTCCATTCTGAAACGTCAAAAGAGAGGTAGGGTACGTGTGCAGGCTGCACAGAGGAATCTGTAAGTATGAATTATAATTGCCCTTGCAACCATGAGAGCCCTGTCCTTACGAGAGTGACGTTTTTCACTACACACCTTACAGTTTACCTATCATGTGAAATTTGTACGTTAGGATAGCAGTATCAAGAAAAGAAGCAAAAACCAGTTGACATAATACTAGCTCCAAAATATTTTACTCAAACTCAAGCAAATAATGCAAACGGATGACGTAGGTCACAACTTTTTTTAGGTGAAGACTACATCATTATACAAGAGCTTGTTTGGTACCGCTTAAAATTGGATTAAAAATGAAAATATAGCCGTTATTGGTCTCACTCGTCTAATAAAAGTCAACAATAATGACTAGTTTTTCAATTTTAATCTCTACCGAACACGCTTATAATGTAGTCCTGTGTGCTTTTTCTCGTTTCTGTGCGTATGAGGAGCAAAAGGGGACAAGGGATTGAGAAGATATCGATAATTCAAATAATGTCGGATAATAATCAAACGAATAATTGTGAAATTATTTGATGCGAATAGTAGTTGTACACACGAAAAGTAAGCCAAAACATTAATGACGGTCCCCCACAGAAAACGTGCATGGATACAAGTTAAGAAGGATACAAATGTTAAATAATTTTGCTGAACAAATTTGTATCTACTGTTCAGAAGGAACCTACTCCCAATCCCCAAGTCGATGCTAAGTTTGTATCTGTACAGCTAACTTCTATAGCAAACATTTTCTCCTTTTTGTCTGTTAGTGTGACTAAAGAACAGACGTGAAATGGACAGCTAAAAATTTCATTGTTACGGATTTTCACGAGTGGTGTCTCTCCAATTCATTATACATTAGTACCATTCGTGAAAAGGCCACAACAGAATGTAATCCTCAAAAATAGGTTTTCATGGTCCAGTCCATGTGACTAATGATCTCAGTTCAAATTTTTTATATTTAGATTGCCTAATTTGTGTGTTTAGATTGGCCTGGTGTGTGTTTTTCTCATGTTGATGCTCCTATGGGTGATGATTATCTTGTTTTTCACATCTTCATGGACTAAATCCTGATCTCAGAGATTTTTGCTGCTCTTAATGCTCAGGACAACCATTATAGTTTTGAAGAAATTCATAACAAACTTTGTTAGTACGAGACTTTGCCAAGCAAGAAGGACCGTACTTTGTTTTATGACCACAGGGTGCATCACCCCACATGCATCGTCGCCTTGATCCCACTACCAATCGCGTTTTTATTACAATTGATTCACATCCTGTATTTATTGATCCATATTCCTCTAATAATGTTCTCACACAAAGTGTTACCAAGTTCTTTCAAATCTTGTCGAAAATGAAGGAATCCTACAGTAAATTTAATATTTATAAAAAATTAATTTTTTGTTACAACCAGCGCAACCCCAATTGAACCCTCTGATCCTTGAAACGTCACATTTTCTGGGTCAATCCTAGGACCTATTTTCAATACATTGGTTCTTTCTGGGCACAAATGTGTCAATTAGACAATTAGTTTCCCACTTTCCTTTCTCGCATTGCTTCCAGATTTCACACATTACCCTCGCTCGCATCAATTGATACTACTAAATATAGCCATCCTTACCAACCATGCATGTGTCGGCCAACTCATCAACTCGACTTTGCCTTTTACGTAGAGTTTTCACATGCGTCAGAATCTTTATAACATAACATGATCATTGATAATCGTCTCCTTCGTACAATTTTTTTTTTGCCCTCAAATGCTTAACGATTATTCAGTCGCTCTCAACACTATATTTTCAAGTCAAATAAACCATTTGCTTTTTATGCCAAAAGACATACCGTCGGTGCTAAAAAAAATTGTGTCCCAAACACTCAAAAAACTATGGGTGGTGAAATGCTATGATAGAAGAAATTAATGCTCCTATTCACACTTCAACATTGGCACTTGTACCATCATCTCTTTCAAGACAATTGGGTACAAATGGGTTTTCCACATCAACCGTTCCAATGTTCCATCAACAATCCTGCCTTGCTTACACTGATACTTCTAGTTGTCAAGGCTACCACCAAATAGTTATTCTGAAACTGAGTTTTTTTTTTTTCAATTATCCGAGAATAAATATATTCATGTTTTGCTTGATAAAACCTCTATGAGAGAGAGAGAGAGAGAGAGAGAGATGATTAGTATAATGAAATGCATTCAACCTATCTGTGTGAATTGGGCCTTGCCAGGCAGCACGGCCAGATTTTGTGCAAGCTTTGTAGGCCTCTTTAGACTGGCACGGGCCAATTTTATAGCCTGGCATCCTTAAAAGTTCTAGACCGAAATGTATGGGTTGTGCCTCCATATCTGGGCCAGGGGAGGCCAGGCCTAGACCAAGCTTTTTACATGCCAGGCTGCCCGAGCTTGAGTGACCTGGAAGTTTTGGACACTTCTAATTCAAGCCATTCCCTTCGTGGCCAATAATGTTTTGAGGGTCATGCTACAGGTACAAAATGATATCCAAAATGGCCAAGTGACGGCCGTCTATTGGAGCGGCGGCTGGCCCATAGCCGCCCCTCCAATAGGGGGCCGCCACCTGGCCATTTTGGACACCATTTTGTACACCAAGAATTATCCATGTTCTGAAACCCCTAGTTGAAGCCATTCTCATCTCTCATTATTGATTGCTTACTCTTTTGAAAAATGCTTCCAGATCATAAGAAGACTAAACACAAAAAAGAAATGATTCTGGAGGAGTAAACAAGATATATTGAATTTAACAACTATATACCTGTTCCCATACACAAGATGCAGGCCACTGGTCTAAATATTATTACACGATACTAAAAACAAGAAACGATGAATGAAGTACAGATGTTGACTACTGCATGAAACTTTAACATATAGACATCTGAAAAGAAGACAAGAATATTCGTACATTATTTGAAAGAGAGGATATCTCACTGATTGATATTATTAATCTTGATCTCTAATAGCTCTTCAATGAGTTCTCGGCAGATTGGGCATCTATTAGACTGGATTCTTAATGTTTTTGCACAGTCGCTGCACAAACACTGAAATGCAACATATTTAAGTCAAAAGAGAGTGAATGAGCGTTTAAAATCAATAATATAGAGAATGAACAGTTGATTGCCACAACCATGCAAAACAAGAGAATAAGCAACAGAGAAAGTCTACCTCCTTAGGAAATAAAATAAAATAAAAAGGAAAGAAAGCCCTAAGAAGCAGAACAATAAACACATTCTCTTCCATCCTCAACATCTTTTAAGGAAAAATGAGAGAGTTCACATCCAAAGTTCTAATGAGAAAGCTACCAAGATAAGATGGTCTTCATATAAAGTACTGGCATAGATAGCATTTTTCTTTCTTAGTTTGAAAGCAAACGTGCTGCGCATGGAAAACATTTGGAAGAATCAAGTATTTATTTTTTCAAAACGTTTAAGCAGCGGAGGACAACACAGTTCCCACTTAATGACCCAGGCATTAGAACCACATTTGTAGATCCAACAAGAGTTTACCATCATTTGGGGAATTGTATATGGAAATAGTTTGAAAAAGTTTAGTTCTTAGTGAGCTTGAACTTTTGAAGAAACCTTCATTAAATGTTTGAAATGCCTCATAAGGTATGTAGGGCACCCATTTTATCCCACTTAACAGGTGGATAGTCCATTAATGCAAACCTGTACTGAAGCTTTAAGAGAGTTTTCTCACCATATGTCGGCATGGTAATATAGCTGTATCCTTTGGTTCAGTCATGCAAATTACACAGAGTCTTCCTGAGTCGTTGTCATTATTACCATGACAAAGGTTCCCTATTCCATATAACTCACGCAGCTCATAACGAACACCATCAATCGACAATATCTGCTTGATTGTTTTAACAGTGAAAGATCCTTCATTGTTTTTCTCCAGGACAGCCTGGGTTATCTGCATATGGGGGAATTGATATTGGGGATGATCATTACTATAATTGTCACTATAAGAAGGTGGACAAGTTTCAGCAGTTATTACAAGAGGAAATACGTCCTCTTTTGGAGATGGATTCGAAAGATCATCAGAGACAAAGAAACCCAGGTCAATGCCCGTCCCAGAAGGTTGACTAAATTTCTGGCGTAGTCCTTTCTGGAAAGGAATTTTCACAGGCACATATACTTCAGGAATTGATGAAACCAATCTGCAGTTCGGCTCTTCCTTGGCGAAGTACCAAATAGTGATGCTGTTAATTAGAGAGTACAGGAAAAGAGGGATCATAACATGTACAAAAATGAGAATTTTTTCTGTGATTATTCAATATTACATGGATTCATAACAGTGTCAAATTCAAGTTTTGATTGAAGACTAATGTTAATGATATATGATTTTTCATGTTTATGACATTGAGTCATTAAGTTATATATCTCTTTCATATCTTATAAGTAACATTCATTATCCGAAAATTGAAATACAATAACAACTCACAAAACTGTAACCAAAAGCTGAGTCACTGGGATACTTTGACGGTTTAATGGTTCAAAACGAATATGATACTGTTTATCCATACCATATGAAGTGAATATGGATATATTAATTTCTTTCACTTCCGTGATTTGGTAGACAGGAAATAGAAGATGAATACTGACAAGCATAGACATGTTATCATTTTTCAGATAATTATTAAAAGAATCCAGATATACCGGAGAACAACGCTCTCTTCACAACCTAGAATATCCTTCGTTCTAACAAACACCATACAAGACAATGTAGCATTGACATGCGGCACGATAAACAGAAAAAATAAAATGAAAAGATTACTCTTATGACAACTTTGGTGTACTGGACACATCAATATATCAAAACTAATACAAATTTGGTTTACACTATAATGCTGCTAATCTGAAATACCATAGCACTACCCTTTGAAGCATATGAATCACAAATAAAACTTCGAATTTAAATCATATTGCAATTTGCAAAACACGTCTCAATCTTCATAAGATGAACTAATCGCCGTTTGGTACTGATTAAATTCAGATTTTAATTTAAGTCGAAGTCAACAATCAATTTTAATCACATATTCATGGGTCTACAACTTTTCAACCACACATTTCATCAACTTTTATCAAACATGGGCTAACCTTGGAAACAAGCGGCACTGCACGAATTTGGTATGACATGTACAGGCACCCACCCAACCAATGGATTCATCTTAGTAATTAAAAGGATAAATGACCTAATGAAATTTTTATAATTTCAGTTTTCTACTTCATGCTACATATAATGAATCTGGTGTCCAATAAATTACCAAGTACACAACATTAAGATATGAACTGAACTTATTTTTAAAAAAATATAAAAACCTTATTCAAATGTACTCCTATGTTTATGTGCTCATTTGCTCAATGCAAATTATAAGAGACACACCTACATCCCTGTAAACGAATAAACAAGTGGATTAAAGGTGTATTAGTTGGGTTTTTCATTGTTGCGATCTAAGTATCCTATCGGAGAAACTATGAAGATAAATATTATTTTCCCTTATAAGCATGACCAAGAAGCATGTTACATGAAGTCTAGTACTAGTAATGAGTGTTAGTAAACCTTTTAAATGGGGGATTCATCAAATTTCTGAATAGGCAGATATATTGAATTTTGAAATGCTAATGTACATTGATTGGGAAGTAAATAAGTGGAGATGCATATAAATTTTTGTTTACTCCTATTGACAATTTTAGGATAAAGTATATTAGGCCCATGAATTAGGTTTTAAAAAGTTGCCAAGCCAGTAGGCACAACCAAAATTTCTCATTAACGTCATAGCTACTTCTTTAGTGCTGTCAACTGACCATAATTAGGCCACAAAGGGTTACAACAAGAAAAAACAGGGCCAGGGATATCATTGCATCCTATTCTAGCTTTGTTTGAGAAGCAACTGAGAGATATACGGACTAGACCTCAAAAATAAGGCATTGTACTCCATTAAGTAGACTCCAACAAATTCCAAGGTCAATAAGTAGGACTGTCATTTCTAATATGTTTAATATTCATATGGTAAAATAGTGTGCAGTGGAATGTGAAGCATTCAAATGGACTCTCATCTCTATCTAAACCAATTATACAAAGAGAGAAAAAGAGCATACAAGGATATAGTTTTGGGTATTGGTTTCACAGAAAGTACTGGATAGTGGATACAAATCATATAATCTTGACCTAGTATAAGATATTTATAGCTTAATGTGTCTATAAGGAATAATCATGCCGTGGATGGTCACTGTTATGCTCCTAGTGCATTCCATATCAGATAGAAGAACGATGCATTTAAAAAAATTGTATTCTATGGAGGACAACATAGAGACAAACTAAAGAAAGATCAAAACCACCCAAACGGCCGGGTGGGGGGGGGGGGGGGGGGGAGGGGGGTGCAAAAAAGGGAATTCGTGTGCTGCATCAACCTTAGTCCGTAGCTAAGAAGACGCTTAAGAAGGCATGTGCATGTATCGCATGTCTTCCAGAAGCTGCATTGCATGGTCTGAAAGGGTGGACAATAAAACTGATTGTATAGAATACTCATTTTTGTGCTTTGAGAAACCGTTATTCAACCAGGTCTTAGAGAAAACTCCAACCTTTGTTTCTAGACAAGCAATATGTTTATCAAAGTTATTTGTGACTCCTACAAGTACAAGACACCTCTTGTTTGGAATGTAAGGGTGGCAGTTGCACAGCCCAATAATCAGACACTCATCTATCCTCAAATTTTATGTACTATTCTACAATACCTCAGTGTCACCAATCAATTCAAATCTTTATCCAAGCCATGCAGACCACACCTTATGACGCCAATCAATGAATCATAATAGTGGTATTGTTTTTACATTAAATCACTTCAGCAGCCAATAAGTTCCTTGTATAGTTCAAGAATGAAATTTTAGATACCCTAATAATCAAAGATCCTAGAGAAGGAAGTTGTTTTTACTGACATCCGTCTGAGTCGTCCACTGCCTTATGTGGTATTCTATGTAAGAACACAAAAGGAGACCTGAGTCTCCATAAATTTATCTAGCAGTAATCCTTGGAATAATGTTATTTTAGCACCACTAGTCCAGTTGGCACTACATTACATGATAAGTCCAATTAAATGGGTCCTACATTCATTCATTTAATATAAATTTAATTGGATTTGTCTTGTAATTTAATGCCAACTAGACTCGTGCTCTAAAACAAGTTGTATTAGATAGCATTATTCGTAATCCTGCCATATATTTGACCAATCAATTATATATGTCAACGCAACATTATTTTCTTGATTCAATAGAATCAAGACCACACCAAAGGTTCCATATTAGTGAAAAAATCTTTGTATATGATCTTAAAACCGGACCGGACCGGGAATCGCCAAACCGGACACCTTGGTCCGGTCCGGTTGAATCAATTGTTCAAGCAAGCAAGTGAACCGGTCATAAACCGGTTAAACCACTAACCAACCGTCCGAACCGGGCGGTTTTAGTGGAACTAGATCCGGTTCAATGTTTGAACCGGATGGTTACCAAATTGAAGTAAAATTTTTTGTTAAATTTGCTGGAGTTGTGACTTGAATCTTAGGCTGCAATGAGATATTTCACCTCCAGAGCAAAATATATATATTAGATTTCTATAAATGGTTTCCTTTTTTATTTTCAAAATATAATTTAATTAAAATTAAAATCTAACAATGACCCACCCACCGGTTGACCCGTTGACCTGATGATTTTTCCGGGTCAATCACTGGGTCGGGTTTAATAACTATGTTTAAGATAACATCAAGAGATGTGTTCGGTAGAGGAGGGTCTTTCTTTTAACCCTATAACGTGGGACAATATATAGAAACAGAGAATGTGAGAAAGAAGAACAGAACAATAAAAGGGAGGAACATAGAAAGAGATAATTTGGAGCAGGAAATTAATATCAATGCAATAGTCTGCATCTACAGTGAAAACATGACTCCTACTTGTTCTTGAAAAAGTCTAATAATAGAAGAAAATAATCCATATAGAAACTTTCTAATATAAACTGATAAGAATGGAAAGGCAATAAATCAAATCAAATCAAAACAAGAAGTCTTCAACTTCAGAACGTGGTCCAATTTGTCATCACCCTTATAAAAATCATGGAAAAAAATATTACATACTTATCCGAACAAACATGCTGTGAGTTCTGATTCCATTCACTCCTTTTCATGATATTATGAAGTATAGTATTGGATACAATTAATTTCACTTTTAATCTAAAGACTAAATGTTGTGCCACCAAAATGTTCTTTCGAAAAGGACTGGAGCATTAGTAAGAGTGAAGAATGCACAGTGAGTACGTAAATTAATTTTCAGCAGGGTCAAATCGGTATTGAAATGTGAACTGATGCTTGATTGGCGTACCTTTAAAGTAGAAGTGGTTCACAATTCTATGTCATTTCACTTACTCCAAAGCATTAATTAATTAATCGAAAAAATAAAAACTCGAATAGTAATTACCTTGACGGTCCATCTTTTTCAAGGAAACACGAGCAAGAAGCACATAACTTCATAAATTCTTAGGAACTATAACATATGGAAGTTGATTGTTGGGAGCAAAAGAAGTCCCACATCGGCTAGACATGAAAAATATGATGGATTTATAAGTGTAGGACAATATCTCCATTGGTATGAGGCCTTTTGGGGTAAAGCCCAAAAGCAAATCCATGAGGGCTTAGGCCCAAAGTGGACAATATCATACCAGTGTGGAGATACGTG
>CAIGRO010058740.1:0-16010 GCA_903798355.1 Fraxinus baroniana
ATAATAGGACCGTCGCTCTGGGCGATCACATGGCCCTTTATTCATTCAACCTCTGTGCATTCTGCAAGCTTGGGCGATGACGCTTTCTTATTCCAGGGCTTTCATTACCTTCATCAATGATTCTTCCTAGGCCTTTATCTTGGACTCCCAATTGGGCTTCTCATCTTGAGCCTTTAATCTTGGGCTACATTTTTAGGGTGTCAACAGATCTACTATATATCACAATATCATCTTAGTATACCACCACAAGATTATCCAAAAACTTGTACACTACATCATTAATCAAATTGCAAAAAGTAACAGGTACATTCGTAAGACCGAAGGGCATAACCAAAAATTCAAAAGAACCATACCTAGTCACGCGGCAGTCTTTGATTCATCCCATTCAGCTATTCTTACTTGCCAATAGCACGATCGAAAATCCATCGTGGTAAAGAATGAAGCCTTCGCCAATCGATCAAACAAATAAGAAACATTAGGTACCAAATATTTGTTCTTCATAGTCACCTTATTTAGTGCACAATAATCCGCACACATCCATACTTTTTCTAAAAGAAAATGAGGGCGCCGTATGGAGATTTTGAAGGCTGAATGAAACTTGCATCAAGTAAATCATCAAGCTGTATCCTCAACTCTGCCAACTCAGATGGAGTCATTCGATACGGGGCATGTGTAGGAGTCTTCACACCTGGCAAAGAATGCAGTCTCAATGAAAAGGACAAGGGCAATAATTCCCTGAAACAGAACAAGGAATTTAGTAACCGACCTTTATTTCATTCTAAAGTCGTCACAATTAAAACATTTCACTTGCAAGTGGTTTATTTAAACAATTCTGGCTAGTAAGATATGTTGAGGTTCTTGACAGTATACAATATAAACTGATCAGTAAAGTTTCACGTATGAAGTGTGCGCTCCCAAAATCGGCCTAAAAAGTTGTGTTTTGAAAATGCATTTTTCTATTGGAGGCTTTCAACTAGATGCTGGCACCTAGCTTCCTCCTGATCGTTTGATTGGCTTCTGGATTCTTTTGTGGGTTATAACCGTCATTTGGCTTTTGGCATCCATTCAATTGCAGTTTATCTGACTTTTGGTCTTGAGAGAATACGACCCTTACAGTTTAGGATTCTTCTTTATCCTCTTTCCAAAATCTCATTCGAGATACTAAATATTCTACTCCCTTATCCTGATTTTGGTTAATTCTTGTGATATCAATTAAGGACTGTTGTTCCTCTCGTTGTAATGTTAAGATTTGGGTGTTGGTGTGATTTTGGGGTTTTTGGTGAAGAGGAACTTGATTTTGGCAAATTATTTTAAAAGATAAGTCTTCAGTGGCTTGACCTTTGTACTTTGTGAATAATTTTGTAAACTTGGTTGCCGTTTGGGCTATTATAGTGAAAATGAGCATTATCCATTTTAATGAATGCTTAACATGGGATTAGGTGTTTGAAGTGGTCTTCAAACCTCTGGGTCATAGGCCGAAACAAATTTTATGTTCTTACTTTAATTTCTGCACTAATAGGGCTTTGAGACTAATCGTGTAAATCTTATTTCTAGATATTTCAATGGTATCACAGCTTGAATCTATGAATCGTGATACCTGATTTGTAAAGAAAGTTGAAGATATATGATGGATCTCAAAGTTTGGGGATTGTGTTCGAAGGAAACTTAAAATAAATTGAGTTTTATAAACTCGTTTGGTGAGATCTTTAAATTTTCTTCAGTTTTAATTTTGTAGTTGGGCTCCGTTTGATCTACCATATTTTTCATGAATATTTTTCAACTTTTGTAGTGTTTGATAGACAAAATTTTATCGGGAAAATGTTTTCCAACTTTCTAAAATTTCTACCTTTTTGAGAAAAACAAATTCTTGATGTTTTGGTCGGTAAATATTTACCAGATCTTTTTTTTGGTAATTAGAAAAAATTCTAGACACAATGGTAAAAAAAAATTATCACTTTTATTGATAATTTTCATGCAAAACAAAGCCAAACGAATGATATTCGGTATGGTAATTTTTTTTCAAATTTCTTTTGACAATTGGAACAAATTCTAGACCCAATGGTAAAAAAAAATTATCACTTTAATGGACAATTTCATAGAAAACGAAGTCAAACGGACACCAAACTTTCAAAAAATTTCAGGTGAAAAATTATACCAATCAAATACAATTAATTACAATTTTCAATAAAACAATTTCTATGCAATTCAATTCTCAGTAAAATATTTTATTTCCACTTTTACAATTAAACGGACTCTTAATGTGAATCTTTACTTACTTTTTGAAACACGCTATTAACGTTTAACACTTTATTTAGGCTCTTGCCACTAGAGCTTCCTAATTGGCGACATATGTGGTCTCTTGATTAATCTCTNCTTAACTTACTTTTTGAAACACGCTATTAACGTTTAACACTTTATTTAGGCTCGTGTCACTAGAGCTTCCTAATTGGCGTCATATGTGGTCTCTTGATTAATCTCTATTTTTTGGTATGGTTGTAACTAACCTAACTTCCCTGCCAAAATTCACCAAACAAATGTTTGAACCTCCCACTCCATCGTCTCCATTTGCACTCGTCTCTGAACTATTACGATAATAAATTAATGGGTAAAAGGTAAATGCATGAGCGGACCTAGGGGGTCTAGGGGGCACGTGCCGCCCAACTTTTGAGATTTTTTATTTTTTAAAATATAAAATCATGTTTGATATTGATTGAAATCTAAATTTTAATCTAAATTAAAATTAATAATTAATTTTAATAACATATTTCATGGAATCCATAACTTTTAACTTTTATCAAAATTTACTAAAAATTTGATTTTAATTTCCACCAAATAGGGGCAAAATCATAATAAATTTGAATTCCGATATCCAATTTTTTCCTTGTCGCACATGAACAATTTCACTGATTGTGCCATTGATGAAAAATCCTATTCAATTTATGTGTTGTGATTTGCAAAGGAGGACTTTCATGGCTAAATTGCTTCACAGCCTTAGGAATATGTTTTGTACGTACACTAGACATCTCTTCTCCCAAAATAACAAACATGACCATAGGAGAAAATATATATTAGATGAGAATTCCAAAAATTAGAGTTGGGTATGATATCATGTTAACATGGTAAGAAGAAAGCTATATTTTCATAAATCAGAAAATTATTGGAATCTATCTAAGATAATGATAACAAATATTGCATAATTTGGACTCGTGAAGTATAGGATCTGATTCATAACAAATGACACATAATAACAAACTCTGCTACCATGTGATAAATATGTCAATAAAATACATCGACCTAGGTATTTGACAAAATTTAATGTTTGTTAAGTGATAAGAGGCGATTTCATTAGAATTTATTATTATATGGATACTATTTATGACACTTGATATCTTAAACATACTTTTTGACTCCCATTTTGCTCTCTTGAGCAAATTTTCCCTTTCCCATTTTAAATATCCATGGTACTCATTCATTAACTTTAATGAATGAAGTATTTCTATACAAATGTGATAAATATTACTATAAATATCTCCACCAAGAAAAGTAATTTTGAAATTTATGTCAAAAGAATAAGATACCATGTACATTGATTTACTGGTCCCTACTCATTCAAAAAAGTCTTTGAAACACAAAATGATACACACACATCTACTCAATGTAAAATTCTCAAAACAACAATGTTTTGAGAATAATAACGATATTCAGTATAGCTCTATTGCTACTTAACACCTGTCTAGCTATCAATAATTGATTGAAGCTCCTCGGGGCACATCTGAGTTAGTGGAACAATTGCATTTATGGGCTTACAATCACAGGGTGGAGAGTTCGAATCCTGAAAGCAGCAATCTTAGAAGAGGGATTTATCTCGAAAGCAAAATATACTGGAAGGAGTGAGGAAAGCTCTCTTGGGGCCACGAGTATAAGCAGTATAGGAACTTGAGAGTCAACAACGGCATAACTCGCAGTTTATCTCCTCGAGTCGCTGAAGGGTCAGTGGCTAGAGGATCAGTTTGGCTAAATTGAGATACCTGGTTATAAAATAATAATAATAATAATAATAATTGATTGAAACATCTTCATTCAGAATATTCAATTATTTAAAAATATTTAATGGGCACAAAAATAAAATAATCTCATTCGTATTAATTAAATTAATTAATTACTTACGGGACTAATTAATTTGTGACTTTTGGCGCATTAATGATTCATATGACTCCGCAGTATATATTGCACAGTGCATTCCCACAAGTCTCTCCGCTTTGTCCGTCCGGCTCCTTTGATTCTCTCTTTCTTCTGTCGCTCTAATACAAACATAGATACACAACACAACAGCATATTTGGAGCTTCATTACAGTTGCGGATTCAGTCACGACTGAATCACATGATTCTCGGATTAATTGAATTCAAGGCCTCTTAAGGTATGTGTTTTGCGTTGCACGATTCTTGTTTTCTTTACGTTTTTAGTTATGATAATGGGGTGGATTGAGAAATGATGATTGAACCAACGATCCAGTTCTTCAAATTCAAATAAGGACTGTTTATATTAATTTTCGTTTTGGTAGAGGGAGATGTTTTAATTACTAAGTAAGGTTAAATTCATGAAAGGTCATCTAACTTTATATTTGTTGTTAACCTTGGCCCTCGTTTTTGATTTTATTTCATCATAATCACCCAACTTTATACTCAGTATTACTGTGGCCATCAAATTTGATTTTATTTCATCATAGTTACCCAATTTTATATAAAGCTTCACCATGATCAATCAACTTTTTTTTTTTATCATTTTCACTCATTTTAAAATGGGTAAAACGATAAGATTGCATTATATATATAAAATAAAATAAAATAAAAATTTATTTTAAAAAATGTTACTTAAAAAATAAAATAAAATAAATGGTTATTTTAAAAATAAAACATTAAAACTTTCCTTTAAAAAATAAAAAATTATTAAAAAAAGGTTTTTAAAATAAAATAAAAACTTATTATAAATAAACATTTAAAAAATTATTTTTTAAAAAAATTTATTATATATATATATATAATACAAAGTACCGTTTTAGCCCCAGTGAAAATGGTAAAAATAAATTGAGTGGTCATTATGAAATGTTATACGAATTTAGGTGGCCATAATGAAAAAAAATCAAATTGGGTGGTTGGTTATATTAAGTATAAAGTTGGGTGGTCATTTGTGGATTTAACCTTAAGTTTGATTAATGATTTTAGTGCTTACTTTATATTACATATTTATTTTCTTTACCATTGATTTAATGGTAAAAGTTTCGGGAGCCTGAACCAGTGCATTCGGGTTCAATACATTGTTTTTGTCATTTATCAGAATTATCGGCATCGCAATCTCAAATTGATGGAGTGTTTGTTAAAAGTCACTGGCTATGAAGTGTTTTTACAGATTTATATGCATCTGTTGGTCAAATATAATATATCAGATATGCATGCATTTATTGCAGTTTGTTGCCTGACTGTAATGACTCAAATTTGCCTATGAAGTATGAAGGCATCCAAATCAAATTTGACGAAAAGACATTTTTCTTGTGAGGGGGTATGTTCCTTCTAATAGCCTTCTTGTTTATTTTAGTTTCGGTATAAGCTAAGGACTAACGACCAAAGGTAAGAATGTCTAATGTATAGGGATTGCAGATAGCGTGTGGAGCAAAGATGAAGCAGCTGCCGTTTATGGGAGTTGTCTGTACAGTAATGTTATTCATTGTATATAGGACCACAAATTATCAGTATCAACAGACAGAGGTATGTAGTCAGTGTATAATTGATTTTCTCATTTGAGCTTTTGGTTGTTCTCATCTGAATTTGGACAATGATGTCCGTGCATGCATCACAATAGAATCAGAGACCTCCGCCCTAACCCACTCTGTGAGTCCTGCCCTGCAGTTGCCCTAATCCTCCAACCCTTGACATGTTTGTCATTGTTCCCCAAAAAATTATCAACTTGAAACTTGGGCTAACTGATTTTCCAAATACTACATTTTTGTCAGAATCATACATAGTTACTCGAAATTCATTCCAGTTTGCTTAATATTTATTTACTCTGAAGAGTTTGTGCGTAGTTCATCTATGAAAATCAATTTAACCTTTTCTTTTTATCAGATGGAATCAAAATTGCATCCCTTCTACACATTAAAGGTAATTGATCATCTTAATCTAGCTTCTCATCAAATTAGTTTGTTAACTCTTCATGGTGTTATTCTTGTTGGTACTACATGATATACTAGCATACTGAGTTGAATAGCAAATTGTTCTTGAAGCATCACTAACTTTCGTGAAACTTATGATATTCATTCATTGCAATATTGATGTACTATTGATGCTTTTATCCAGGATGGAGGCATGGCTGCCTCAAGCTTAAATAGTTTACCCCATGGAATCATCGAACCAAGGTCAGACCTGGAGTTAAAGCCTCTATGGACTACTAGCAGTACTAAGTCACAGGTAAACGTTTGTTACTGACTTTCCGTGGAGTCAATATGCTGATTTCTTTTTTATTCCCCTGATAGTGAGCGTTTGTAATCCTTTGATTATGATTAGCCCTCAGTTGTCAAAAGTTTCATTACATTCACAGCAGTCTGATAAATTTTGATGGTAAAAGAAGCAATGACCGAATGTTAATACATGGCCTCTTTTTTCTTTCAATTTTCAGGTTGATCTTGGAAGTTCTCATAATTTGTTAGCGATGCCAGTGGGGATTAAGCAAAAGGAGAATGTTGATACTATAGTTCAGAAGGTGTAGCATTCTATTGATTTTTGAACTTTTGAAAACTCTGCTGATTCATAAGTGTTTTAAATATCCTCATCCATTGCCTGAATCTTTTAATTTCAGTTTCGTTCAGAGAATTTTACAGTCATTTTGTTCCATTATGACGGCAATGTAAATGAATGGTGGGACCTGGAATGGAGCAAGGAAGCTATACACATAGTTGCACACAACCAAACAAAGTGGTAAGACTGAATAATTTGGATCTAGTTTCTTGTCTTTCATCTGTCCAAACTTGAAAATTTCCACTGTAATTAAATATGTGAAATTTGTACAATCGTATCAATCAAAGGTAAGGTAGTGCAGTCTTTTTGAGGGCTTTTATAACTGAAGTAATTTTGGTGCCAACACAGGAGATGAGGATTCAATAAAGAAGTGTTTATCAATCCTCCACAAACTCAGTTATTTAACGCTTGTTCAGTAATTAGTTCTTTGGACTATATTGTGTGGTAACACGCAAAATGCTGATCCTAAAGTATTACCCGTGGCTTCTAACTTATAGTATGGTGTCAGACATAGGAAAAAAAATTGGGAGCCACCAGTCATTCCAACTGCTCCTACTGTTAGCCTCCTCCCTAAGGATTACATATTGCAATGTGTTACAACTTACATGTCCTGAAATTGGACTCGCTAGAAAATGGGAAATGGTTTAAGTGACCAACTCAGATATTTGTAGAGTCTCGACCACTGAAACGGGAAATGGTTTGAATTCTTATCTGATGTAGTAGATGTTTGTTTCAAAGCCTCATGTCCTACGCACACTAATGTTTAATTGTTTTTTAATCTAATTTTTGTATTTATTCTTATTTCAGGTGGTTCGCAAAACGCTTTTTACATCCGGCAGTTGTGTCTATTTATGATTACATATTCCTGTGGGATGAAGATTTGGGCTTGGATAATTTCCATCCTGGAAGGTACAATTGTGGCACCTCAGTGACGTATCCCTGTCCTTCTCTTTTTCAGATTTTATCCAAAATAATAGTTTTGTTTCTAGTAGCAATTACCTCTCTAAGCTTGCTGCATTATGTTGAGTTGCCAAAAGCTGGGTTTCTTCTATGTAAAAATTGGAGTCAAGTCTCAAGTCAAATGAATAATTTGGCATCTAAAGAATACCATGTATAGTTTCCAGATTAATTGAAATAGAAAATACTAGTTCCAAACATGCAGGTCCCATGAAGGGTTATCCATCCTTGATGGCTGCTCTTAACTCCCGGTATCTGTTATTTGATTCTGTAATATCGCTTCGACCACAGGTACCTGAAAATTGTAAGATCACAAGGACTGGAGATATCTCAGCCAGCTTTGGACCCAAATTCGACTGGTATACATCACAGGATTACAATAAGAAATAGAATGCATAAATTCCACAGGTGAATTGGGCATAAAGTTACACAGTCCTATCGGAATTCCATCTATAGATGCTTTTTTTGTTAGTACTTACATTTTCTGATTTAAGCAGAAGAGTCTATGATGTCAGAGGAAGTGTTAAATGTTCAGATGATAGTGAAGGGCCTCCTTGCGCTGGGTAATGTTTCTCATGATATCTTTTCACTGGAACCAACTTGATGTGTGCATGTTTTGTCTCAGAGTACTTATCATTTAGTATTGCAATGAATTCCTCCTTACTTAGAGGCCACATTATGCTATGGAATTGGTTGGAAGAAATCATCATTTGACCTTGTGCGAACAATGAACACTAAGTACCATTCTTTGCTTGGTTGCCATCACAGAATGATGCTAGAAAGGAACCATAAAGTAAAATGGATTTCGATCATTTTCTCTTTGTGATTGAAAAATTAAATCAAATTATCTGATTGACATCATACCGTTAATAATCAATAATATCTTAATATTAATTTTAGCACGTTTCGTTGAAAATTATAAACTATTACTCCCATAAAATTTATATCTTGCAATCAAAAGAAGTATGTAATAAGTGTTATTAACATAATTGCCACGTACAGGAAATAAAAATTTTGGATAGTTAATCCAGTACCAAAATTTTGGATAGTTAATCCACCATAATGTGATGTCTTATATAATGGAAAAAGAAATAAAAAGAACAATGAAACTAGAAGCTTGCTCTATCTTGGTGCCGTACAGAAGACTAAAAAAAATTAAAATAAATAAAAAAAAAAATCAATTTTGACCAATTCTGATATCTGTGTACCAAATGATCATAGGAAGCAAGTGTTGTACAATTTAGAGAAACATTTTGATCACTTCAAATTGCANAAATTAAAATAAATAAAAAAAAAAATCAATTTTGACCAATTCTGATATCTGTGTACCAAATGATCATAGGAAGCAAGTGTTGTACAATTTAGAGAAACATTTTGATCACTTCAAATTGCAGATTTGTGGAAGGAATGGCTCCTGTATTTTCAAAATCTGCATGGGATTGTGCCTGGCATTTGATACAGGTAGGTGTGCTGCTTTCTTGTGGAACAATTTCCTATTTCCTAATTCTAATGGTGTGAAATTTATTGAATTAAGCATGTGAGAAGTGAAATAGTTTCTATCATCATCATAGTAATTTACATTGTATGTGCCTTTATCTAACTTATTCAAAAACGTTCTTAGATGTTTAAAATTTTTCTCGTCATTAAGTGAAAGTTATATGTATGTGACTTGAGAATTTTGATGTTCCCTACATTATAGGTACCTTTTGCAACTTCTTATTTTCTTCTGATTTCCTGAGCAAAGAACAAAAGATTCAGAAAATAAAACCTTTTGGATTCAATCCTCTCCATTTCTTAAATTATCTGATCATAATTGTTGTTGTTTTTGGTGATGAGCCGATGCAATCTAGAGTGTATGGCCGTTAAAGTGACTGCGTTCGTGTCTTTTACTCGCTAGAGTTCCTTCAGTGAGTTGACATGATGAATGCTCTTGCGGTCTATGCTACTATGCTTCTGAAATTTTTCATACAACAGTTCTGGTCTAGTTTATTAACCTGCCCTAGCAACCTGCTCATACGAACGTTTTACCGTTTAACTCCAATTTCAGCTGCATATATTTATTTATTTTTTTATTTTTTTGGCATTTCAATAAATCTTACAAATGGATGTCCCTTCTGTTAGAATGATCTTGTTCATGGATGGGGAATGGACATGAAACTCGGCTACTGTGCTCAGGTAATTTTATTGCTTGGGGGATGCTTAGATGATGTTACTGTCAACTTGCTGTTTCCGTATTAACTCCTAAAGTTTTGTTTTGTTTTGTTGTGTTAAAGAGATTGTTCCACGTGTACTAAAAATGGGAGCTTTTAACCAAATTAAAATATAAACGGCCTTCTTAATTTCAATGGCAATGAGATAGAACCAGAGTTGCTTTAACTTATTATAACTCCTGTCCTATGCTTGCCACCAGAAAGTTTTCATACTTCTGTCCCTTCCCAATGAACTTTCGTATCACGGGCAAATTTATAATTTCCTATTCCTCTTTTCTTCTTCTTGCACCAAGACATTCATGTTTAGTTCTTTCACAACAGTGCCACCCTTTTGCCTTTGGAAAGGCATCAAAACTAAATTGGAGATTCTTTTGGGGGCTAACATAAATCACATGCTTGGCATGATCAAGCACTTTTAAACTTAATGTTCTAGTTAAAACTAAGCATCTGCCTGATTCATAAGCTTCAATAATTAATATGCTTAGAGCAATTTAGACAAAGGTGTCTATTAATCTTGTAAAACTGTTTTGATGATTTCTGTAACCCATATCTTGTATAAACTTTGAACTTTCATAGGGTGACCGCACAAAGAAGGTGGGAGTAGTTGATAGTGAATATATAGTTCATCAGAGTATACAAACTCTAGGTGGGGCATCTGCAGAAAAGGTGACTTCCCTCAAGACCCCTTGCTTTCCCCTGCTTCCTCTTCACTATTGCTTTCAGTTAAATTGCATGAGTGCATCTGTACCCTGCAATTGTCCGACATTTCATAAAGACCTGATCATTAAGTTTATTAATCCCTGGGTGACATCACTACCATATCTAATGAAGATATTTTACTCGAAAAATAAGATCCATTAGGTCCTACTTCATGCAACTTTTGGAAGGTTTGCCTAATATCTGCATTGTAATTCTAGAGGCATTTATTTCATTTCTGCTCTGGTTTCCCAAGTGAGAGTTACTAGTCACTTTGATTTCATGAGTTCAATTCATACTGTTGGCGAAAGCTCACAACCATCAATCTTGAATATAATATGGAGTTCACATGAGGAAATATACAGTATACTAGACTCGGGGGGATATTTTGATTGATTACTTGTATACCAACAAAACTTGCTCAATTGCTTCTCTGCTCACCTTAATTGTTAGTTTCTAAAATGAGATGGGTGGTGGGGGGTAGCTGAATCCAGCAAATAGTGATGTTAAGGATATGTTGTTTGTCTTGGACCATTTACTTAGCTTATTATGTTTGATATCTCTACAGGGTTCAAGTCTCCAAAAATATGTGAAGGTATAGCTCACGTTCTTTTGTTGTTTGTTTATTTATTTTATTTTTTTCAAAATTACAAGCAATTATGTACTTTTACATGTTAAAATTTTCTCCCTTAACGTGCTTCCTGTTTTTTTTCTTTTTGATCTTTAGAGGCATGGCGTTGATGCGCGATTGAAGGTGAGTAAACTAAATCTTGCTTGCATTATTACTGGTTTCTTCATGTTCCTCTTTGTTTGCTTATATGTAAAGATGGCAAAAAAAGCCGCCCTGCCCCGACTGGTTGGCTCACCCCGCCCCGAACCGAACCCGCCCTATTGCCATCACTACTTATATGGTGCCAAAGCCAAAATAATGTTAAAATCATATGCTTGATTTCCTCTCTCAATCGTGACTTGAATAAATGACTTGACGTGGCTGACCCCAAATTTATTAAAAGTAAATCCTAGTTTTTTGTTGTTGTGAAAGAATATCTAAATATATATTGAGGTCCTAATTTATTGTATTTTTCAGATCCGGAGGCAATCAACATCCGAACTTCAAATATTCAATGAGCGGTGGGAACGAGCTATAAAAGAGGACAACAACTGGGTAGATCCATTTTCAGCAAGCCGAAGACGCAGACAACGGCGAAGGCGCAAGCTCAAGCGCAAGTTGAAGGTTTAACTTGATGATAGATGACATCCAGTTTGAATCCTTGCATCGATTTGTAGCCTACTAGGCAACACAACACAACACAACACAACACAAAGCAAATCTCATAATTATTTCATTTTTTGAATAGTGTTGGCAATTGATTTTCTTCCAATTTTGTATTTAGTCAAATGAAAATTTAGGTTGTTCAACAAAGCTTTTGATAAAAGTTTTAGCATATAATTGATATGAATGTGCAGTAGAGAGACCATTTGGGAATGATGAGATTAGGGAGGTGGTGTTCAATATGAATGACGATAAAGCCTCAGGATCGGACGAATTCTCTTTCTCATTCTACAAGGCTTGTTGGGAAGTGGTGCTTTTGGATATTGTGGATGCCCTTACTTATTGCTTTCAGTGTAGCAGGCTCTTGAGAAATTCTAATGCTACATTTATTGTGCTGATCCAAAATAATTGGAGTGTCGGATATTAAGGACTTCCATCCTTTTAGTTTAGTGAATGGGGAATACAAGATTATTGCAAAGGTGCTAGCAAATATATTAAAACATGTATATGGGAAATTGTTGTCTAAATTTCAGAATGCTTTTTGTCAAAGGGCTCTAGATATTGGATTCCGTACTTATAGCAAATGAATGCATTGACTCGAGACTGGGCCTAGAGATTCCAAGGATGTTATGTAAGCTTGATATTCAAAAGGCTTATGATCATGTGAACCGATGATTTCTTTTGCATATGCTCAGGTGTGGCTTCAAGGATAAGAGGTACCGGTGGATTCAGTTGTATCTCTATTGTTTTCTTTTCAGTTTTGGTGAACGGCACTCCTGATGGTTATTTCTGAAGTAGTAGAGGTTTGAGGCAAGGGGGTCCTATGTCTACATTGCTATTTGTTATTGCTATGGAGACTTTCAGTAGAATTCTTGAGAAGGCTATGAGCAAGAGTTTGTTAAGGGGCTTTATGATTGACCAATTGCAGGTATCACATTTGTTATTTGCAGATGACATATTGATCTTCTGTGATGCAAATACTGAGCAATTCAAGAACTTACGTCGTCTGCTTCTATGCTTTGAAGCTGTATCTGGATTAAAGATAATTTTGGGGAGATTTGAGGCTATCATAGTGGGAGATGTCGATAACGTGGAGGAGTTGGTACATTTATTAGGTTGTAGGGTTGCGTAATTGCATATGTCATATCTTGAGCTCCCTTTAGATTTACATTTTAAAAGTACGCATATTTGGAACAGTATTGTGGAAAGGTTGGAGAGGAAATTAGCGGGTTAAAAGCGTATGTACCTCTCTAAGGGAGGTCGTCTTACCCTCAATAAGTACATCCTATTGAATCTCTCTACTTATTTCTTGTCTTTGTTTCCTATTTATGTTATAGTGGTAAAAAGATTTGAGAGGATTCAAAAGGAGTTTCTTTGAGGAGGGTTAGGAGATGAGATGAAACTTCATTGGTTAATTAGGGGTGCAGTTTGTTCTCCTATAAGGATGGAGGTTCTCGGATTGAAGAGCAGTGTATTATCGAAGGTCATCGACATGGTAAGTGTTTCTCGAAACATGGTTGGGACCGTATTATTACACTTTTTAACTCTATCTCGAACACAATTGGAGCAAACAACAACTTCGCAACCATTGGGACGCAATACGTCAAGACCACAAACATCTTACCAAATTGTTAGCTTGTACTGAGGTCGAATACAACCCATCAGTGGGCCGAATTATAGCATCCGAGGAACGGTGGACCCGAAAAATCAAGGTACGAAGTTGCGAATCGAATGCCATAGTACAGTGATAATGACTAAGAGTATTGTTCGTAACATTGTTTTTGGAATGACATGTTATTTTTTGCCTTTCTTCTTACTTGCGGGTGACTTTATGCCTTCTCAAACGTTTGGCTTGGATGAGAGAAACGTGGTCAAGAATGAAGTGAAATTCATGTGTTTTACGTTTACACACTGCAAACTGACCACTCCATACACATGATTTCGAGTTGTGATTTCCAAAGTGTAGACTGAAAATGACATACATATGCGATTTTCGAAATTCATTTTTGAGTTGTGACGGACAACTACATACGTAAATCGTAAAATTATTTTTGAATTGTGATTTTTGCTAGTAATATGTTGTTCAAACATTCTGTTCGTGAGAGGTTTAACTACAGATATTCTTCATGCAGAAACGTCATTGAACGTGCATTTGGTGTGTGAAAGCAGAGATGGCAAATCCTTGACCGTATGCCTAGCTACTCATTTCCAACACAAGTTGTAGTTATCGTCGCAACGATGGGAATTCATAACTTCTTACGTCGTTTTGGATTTGTGGACGAGGTGTTTATGAGAGCAGAGACAGATGACGATGTAGCCAAGGTGGAGCTACCTAATGCTAAAGACGAAATACATGCTGAAATGAATGCACCTGAACTACGTCGAATTGAGTGGGATAGACTTCACGATTATATGACACATCAACAATAACGATATAATATTTTAGGAACGTAACATTCGGCACACGTCTTGTGTTCTACGAACATAGAAAAATAAATTGATATATATATGTTGAAGTTAATATTTTTCAATTCGTAAGGTGAAATTCCTTTTTTGTACGGAAAGTGAAATAATAATAAATGTGTCCGCCTTTGATATTTTCAAAGCCATTTTATTTCTTTCAACAGTTCTCACATCAAAAGAAAGGAGAAGGTCGAAAATGTAAAATTATAAAATAGGAAAATGAAATGAATGGATATCACATGTAGCGATCCCACCTTGATTTGATGCGATAATGCATCATTGGAACAACAATGAGGATCAAATGGGGATTTAGTCCTAATTCCTAAGCACGTTTTTTCATTAAAAAAAGTCCCATTTCATCTCATTCCAAACCCTTGCGAGGAACATCCCAAATCCAAATAGCCAAATCGAAATTCCAGTCTCCAAATTGGGATTCTAGTTGAAGGAAGCCCAATCTCACGTCCAGCAACATGGAATCATGCTTCAATCCTCAAAATCGACTATATCCAAAAACTTCAATCATTGTCGTGTTTCAATCAAGTGGTTGAGATTGAAATTGAACAAGATGGCCGGGAGCTACGTCTGGATCAAGAACTAGTGTTTTGAAGGAATGAGGGTAATGAGAATCAAGAACTTGGAGATACTTGAAAGTTTTTGGATTGGAACCGATGCCTTCAAAGAATACAGCCCGAAATGCAGCAACTACTGGGACTGAATGCAGCCTGGCCATTTCTATTAAATGTTGCTATTTTTTATTTTTTTTTTTGGAATGTTTGTTAGATCATATGGTATTTTTTGAAGTGCAACTAGAGTTGCTGTAATATAGTGGTGTGGAATGATACATTTTGAAGCAGATTTTTAAAATGCAGGCATTGATTTTTCTGTAATTTTATGTACTGTGTATAACTTTTAACTTTGTATCCCGTTGGTTGTTGTATGAATGTAATGATGAATTGAGTTTTTAAAGTTATTCAACTGAGGAAATATGTGGAAAGGGCACATTGACTACCCCATATTTTCACCTTGGCCTTTGACCAGTAAATAGAATAAAAAAAGTTAAAATATAACTTTACACAACAAAAAGTCAAAAATACCCCCACTCTCTCTCACAACCAAAATCGACCGCCTCATATAGCCCAAAACTGACCACGAAGTCATTGGCGTCGACAACCACATAGACAACCCTGTCACTAGGGAAAAAGAAGGTTAGTTTTTGTAATTAAAATTCGGTTTTTCATAAAAGAAATTCGAATGATTTTTACATTTTTTTATTTTTTATTTTTTGTTCATATATAAGTAGATCTGCTTGAGTATTAATGATTGTGAAGAAATTTGGTGTTTATATGTAGAATAGCTTCGTTATTGGAGCTCTCCATTGCCAGAAATGACGATTTCCGGCTACGAAAGCGAGAAGCTGCTAAATAGCCGCCAGCTGGCTGTTGGGCCAACCTAACGTTATTTTTTAAATTTTATTAATACTTTAATTTTTCGAATATTAAAAAATAATTTTATTCTATATTTAATTTTTAAATATCGTTTTGTTTAATTCATTTTTTGTTTTTATACTTATTTCTTTAATTAAATAATATTTGTATTATTATTTATTTTAATAATTTCCTTTT
>CAIGRO010058749.1:0-14019 GCA_903798355.1 Fraxinus baroniana
ATGAGCTTTTGAAAGTTTATATTGAATATTTAATTTTCTTCTACTGGCACCATAAAGACGTTCAGTGGTTTTTTCAAAGTATTTTGTTGGTATTAATCCTTCATGAATACAATTTTGATCCGCTCCAGAATCATATATGTATGTATGTATATATATATATATATTCAAAACATAAGAAAGAAACAATTAACCACACAATTTACTGTTTAATGTAAAACAAAGCCTTTTATCACCACACTGGAACAATCCTTTCCCTTGCAGGAACCATAAAATGCAACAAACAAGCTCAATTGTCTCTTCTTTTGAAAAAGTAATCTAAATGCATTACTTATAATTAAGTATATAAACCATTATTTGGAAAATCTCGGCTCGTAAAATTACGACTGTGCATAACGTACACAAATACGTTGCTGGATCGGGCTCCTACAAGAGGGGCATTCCTTCATCCCCTGCTTCTCATGAAGCTCGTTGCACAATGAACAAACCACTTGATGTGCACACGGAAGGAAAACTACCGACATCTCCTCTGATAGACACATCACACACTCTCGTTCACGTTTCACACCTTCATTCCCTCTCAAGCCTGGGAAATCTGTCTCCATAATGTAAGATATAGGGGAATCCATGGAGATACCTCTTCTAAGCGCAGCTATTTTTGACGAGTCTGCAATCAATCTTAGCTTGGAAATTTCTTTTTGAAGCTTGTCAATATCGTCTTTGCATTTCTGGAGATTGTTTTCTGATTTCGATTTCATCATGTCCTCCTTAGATTTAGCCAAAGCTTCAATCTGCACTCTTTCTTTTTGAAATAAACTGGCCTGCGTTAGTATTTCTTCCTTCGCCTTTTCTTCCTGTTTCAATCTAGCCTGCAATGCCACAACTTCGCAACATGAACATGCAACACTCACCAGAAAAACCAACAAGAATCAAAAGAGTATTCCAATTGAAAATGGAAATCAGAGCATTAAGGGCGTGTTTAGTAGTACGCGTTAAATAGCACTGTATAGTATTAAGGAACAAAGAGAAGTTATACTTTTGTTTATTATACTGATTAATCCTATCCAATACTGTGCATCTAACACACGCTAAAAGTGCAAACCAGAGATTTTGTTTTAAAGCCTTATTCTTTCCCTATAATTAGGATCCTCGCCCTTTAGAGATAGGTGAACAACAAAATAAAATACGATTAGTTAACATAATATGGGTCATACATCTTAGGTTCTAACTTGACTGTGAGCGAATTTGTTGATGTTTCACAGATGAAGTATGGAAAGTGCCAAACATTGGAACTACTCAGGGAAGAGTATCGAGGATAAGCAAGAACCCAGGACTCGTCAGCCCCTCCCACTCAGGATTTGCTGCCGGGAACCTGAGAGTGGCTGTGCCCAGTGCCCAGAACAGTTTCGTGCCAACTAAATACATAGAACCACTATCAATACATACAATGGAAACCAATGTGTTCAAAAGGTGCACAAAATCAGAACTACAATACTTGACTTTATTCATTCCCTATAAATCAGAATAAGTTTCGTTCTTTTTCTTCAATTAACGAAATATACATTAGAAGTCATTGAATGCATGCTATTACCAGCATAGCTATGGCCGAACAGGTGTGTGTTCAGTGGTTCAGAGAGATGTGTACCCTTTAGCCCACCTTTAATCCATCAAATGCCAACATGAGGGATTTGAGCATGTTGTCTAGCATTCACTTCTCTATCAAATGCAGACGAGAAAATTTATTTGGCCACAGCTATGCTGGCAATAGCATGCATTCAATAACTCGTATTACATAAAACCGATGACCGATTCATCACTTAGAGACATGTAGCAGAAAGCTGTGCAGGTTCCATTTCAAGAAATATCACTAATCCAAATAATGTGGCCTCTTAATCAGCCTTATATAGTATTTTGCCAAGTTTGTCAATTTGTACTGCCCATTAGCATGTTTTAGCGTGTCCAATTTCGAAAGATTCAGTTCAATTATATTCTTAAATAAATCCAAATGAATAGGTCAGTTAGATAAGTGAAAGCTGAGCCTACCTCTGCTTCATCCTGTACGTCTTTAGCCTGCTGTAATTCCTTTTGCAGCTGCATCAATGTGCGCTTTTCAGCAGCAAGCTCCTCTTGAAACATAGTCTTCTGCTTCTCCCGTGACCGTAACTTCATTAGCGTCTGCTTCTCCCTCTCTGATACCTCCTGGCAGCTTGCAGCTGAATCTGCAGCATGTAATTTTGCAGCTTCCATTTCCTGCCTTAGTGTTGCATTCTCAACTTCAAGCCTACGGACAGCAGCACTAGCTCGTTCTACCTGCCCACTAGCCTTAAACAAGGCAATCTCCATCTCCGATAGCTTTTTCATGGTGTTTTCCTCCAAAGTTTGCTTCTCTTTCTTGAGCCGCTCCACTTCTTCTTTCTCTTGCTTCAGTGTCTTGAGTTCAGCTTTGTCCTTGCCCAGTCTACGAGCAGCTTGCATGACTTTCTGATTTGCCCACTCCGACCACTCCTGGAGCTGATTTTGCAATTCCCGTACTCTTGAAACCAACTTCATAATCATTTCATCCTTCCCGTCATGTGGAGCCCACTGCCCAACAGACTTTTCATTTGAGAGACTAGCATTAAAACTGAGTGCCTCACTGTTAGGGCTGACAGGCATTGGATTTGAAATGCATTTGGCAGGCAATGAGAGAGAAAGCTCGGTATCGGCTGCAGGTAAGGAAGGAGAGGTGTTAACTGGCGCTAAAGGTAATGAGGAGGGGATATTTGATTTAGGCAATGAAGAACTATCAGAGCCAGTTTCCAAACCAAATGTTGGCAGTGAAGTGAATCCTGGGTTTATTGAAAGATTGTTATTTAAGTTGTCTTCAGGCACATCAACCCCAACTGCCTTACTAGTTTTAGCCAATGTATTTTTAACATCTATACCTGTAGGAATGGCTAAAGGTTTGGGTTTCTTATCCAAGACTAGACCACAAAATCCTGGGAGTTTCCCTGCTCTAGACGTCACTTTAGAATCGCATGTACGGTAGTGTTTCTCGAAGGAAATAGACTTTTGGCGCAATATGTATTGCCTTTTGGTTATTCCAGAAACTTTTCTACTGCCTACAAACTTCTCCTCCGCAATTGTAGAGCGAGATATTCCTGCTGCACTAAAGGGTTTATTACTAGCATTTGATATAGAGTTTTGACACTCCTCCTGAGCAAGTTCACTACAAACAAAAGAAGTTTTTGGTTTTGAGTTTGGACAATTTACTAGAATGGGTGCCTCAGATTGAAAGGAATGTCTATCATGAACTGAAGCCACATTAGGTTGTTCAGATGGAAATTTTTGAGCACAAGGAAATGAAGGATTAGGTTTATAAGGAAGTGAAACATTCTGTTCAGAATCTTCGCTCTTGGTTCTTGACGGGGGTTGTACAATAGCAGAGGAATTCTGATTTGAAGTCGCATCACGGCCCAGAGGATCAATATCAATGGCACAAGCATGTGACACGTTCATGTCGCATATCAACAAGCACCACATTGCATCCCCAATACTGAAAAAGGGCCTAAACTCTCTTAGAAGACAAACCAACTCTGCTAATATATACTTCCCCATCTGTTGTAAATCCTCGAAATAATGGTCCATTGACAGATTAACATCTTGGGTACTTCTAAGAAATGCCAGTGTATTATCCACTATATTCGATACTAAGTCTTTACACCCATGGCAAAGTCCAGACCTTAAAATAGCCTTAATAGCTACTTCTTCACTGTAACCACTAGAAATTATTTTCTTAATAGCGCTCTTGAAGATTGTATCCAAGTTGCCCAAAACAAGTTCTTCAAGTTGAGATTCAGTAAGATCACTCCAATCAGCATCGTGGAGTTCTTCTGATGATGACTTTATCTCCTCTCTATGCCAGCTTGGCCCTACGTCAGAGGTCCCCGTCGCACATGACAATCCAAGGTCAAGTTTCAGAGCATCACATGTATCATACCTGGTTGTATGCCCACGAGTCGGGAGAACCTCATACCTTTCAGCTGAGAACTCAAAATCGGTGCATTCATTGAGAGGTAAAAGGATGTCCTTATTTGGATCGGCTAGAGGTGGATCAGCCCGGAATTTTCTCTTATTCCTACTCACTTTCTCTTGGACCATCATGGTTGGAACTTGACTGAAAGTATTGCCACAAGCCTCTGATACCATTGATGCCATCTCTAAACTGCATAAGAATATTTTTCAGCACTATTCCAAATTGGATAAACTTCATCTTATACATCTTAACTCATTGCATATTTTAAACATTCCCATTAAAGATATAAACATGAATTCAATGAATTAAAACAAATCATCAGAAAAATCAAAAACATAAAAGTACAAGTTAAAAAGGAATAATATAATTGCCATTTATTGACACGATCAATATGAGTTCATCGATATGAGTCTAAATCAAGAACAAAAATTAACTAGGAAACAATCAAATTGTAGGACACTTGCAACGTGTTCAGTAAGCAGTAGGAGGTGGATTGAGTGGTATTATGAACAAGATTTGAGCTTCTCTTTTTGCCTTTAGTGCTGTGTATCTTGTACCATACTGAGTGAATCGGACAGACACGTATAGCATACCAATGGTTCACAAGAAACCAAACATTAAAAACGAATAGGACACTTGAAGCATACCACCAAGTTCAAAATAAAAGATACCAACTGTTACACCACTTTCAAACAAGAGGAACCTGAGCTGCTAGCTCAGTCATTAAATGGTAAATGTTAAGCAAGCCCAATGATGTGCTCTAAGCTAGCTCAGTGTCAGTCATAAATTATAAACTTCAACATAAATGAAGGCAAAGCCCAGCATTTTGGGTTTACCAAAACAGTGGTTATCTGTTACCACATGTAATTCTCTACCAAAACACGCGTATGCCCGACAGATTCCTCCTTCTCAACCCACCAACCATAAATGCACAACAGGCATGTCGGTTCCTGTGGATTCGGTTCAATCATTGCAGACAACGACCACAAAGATTTATAAATAGAACTAGGTACTTCTGGCAACCGAATATACAAAGACAAAAACAAAAACAAAAACACACTTCTCAATTACTCACTCTCACTCTGATTCAACTTCTTTCATCAAATTATCATTGACTTCTGTGCGGTTGCCACCATCCCTTCTTGGTACCTACCCGACTGATTTTTATTTTTTATTTTCAGAAACTAAATCAATTCATATCTTATTAACCCAGAAACTAAATCAATTCATGTCTTATTAACCCAGAACTTATGCAGATTCTGCTATCAACTCCAACAAAATTTAACCAAATTTTCTACATCCAAAAACAGGCACGATCATTCTTCCAAAAGCAATCAAGAAATAGAAATTCAACAATCAATGCAGATTAACAGTCCATTATAACTTTCTAGTCAAATTCAATAGACAGATCAAGATAACTAAAATTAAAAAAACCCACATGATTAAATCGAAAAAGACTCTATCTTTACAATTATGTTAACAATCCCAGAAGGCAGTGATGCATCAGTAATTCTTGCAATAATTACATGATCGATTCATACCAGATTTGGGCCTATGATTTTCGAGCAATCAAAGGTTGAACAAATTTAAGTACATCGGAGGTAAGTGCAGAGAGATTGTGTAAAGTTGTGTTTTCTATCTCTCAATTTTGTTTATAATTTAATAAATTCTCACGTTTTAGAAATTAGAACATTGAATTTCTCTCCCTCTCTCTTTCCTCTCACCCTGATTTTTGAGGGAATATATATTATTTTTTTTCTATGGCTTTTTGTGTTGAACCAATGAATTACATGCCTTGCCAAAAAAAAAAATAAATAAATAAATGAAAAATTATGTGCTATACGCTTACGTGTCAGCAACTCACCCACCCACCCCCGACCATTTGGGTCAAGGACTCAAGGGGGTATAATTGGGATTTCGTTTGTGTGTTTGTGAGAGGTGTATGTGTTTATAAAATAATCTATTATTCAGTTTTTTTTTTTTTTTTTTTTTTTTTTACTTTTTTCCTTCGGAAGAAAAACGACATAATTAATTTTGCATTATGCACATTTTTGGTTTTCATTTTTCTTGTGTTGACCACTATAGAAGGTATTTTCTAATCTATGATCCCTCGAAACGAAGGGTTAGACAAGTGACATGACTTGTGAGTTTTAAGCATTCGTGGCGTGCTTCCCACAAATGGAATGAAGGAATGTTGAAGAGTTTTATACATTTACAATTATATAAAAAAATCTATATAACGTTTGATAGTTTTGTAATTCTATCTTTAGATTGGAGTTCTCCATTCTTTCTTGTAAATGCTAAAGCTTTTGAGAACTAGGTTAAAGTATCGTGATTAATTTTCTGAAATTATTTGAGTTTGGACCAAGCTACGCGTACCTAATAATTTTCCTAATCTTTTATCGAATCGACAAGTGGCGTTTGGGCCCTATACACATAGAATTTTCCTTTGAGTTTATATATTATTTGCCAACATATTTCTACGTTTCATATTTTAAAGTAGTTTTGTTTTCTATTCAATGTAATTATTAGGTTGATGAAACTTAGTGTCCGTTTAATTGCAAGAGTAGAATTTATGTGAAAAGAAAATAAATTTCAGGGAATTGAATTGCCTAAAATTATTTTCTTGTGAATTGTTAATTAATTGTGTTTCATTGATATAATTTTTCACCTGAAAAATGTTGAAATTTTGGATCTTTTGGTATTCATTTGACTTTGTTTTTCATAGAAATTATCCATTAAATGAAACTTTTTTTTACAATTGTGGTATAATTTGTTTCCAATGCAAAAAAATAAAAAATAAAAAACAAACTGGACTGGACTAGAAATGTAGGATTTGGTTTTCCTCAAAACCATGGTAAAGGTAAGTGTGTGAGCTAAACCAATAAAATGAATTGCATGAAAAACTAAATATCAAACAAGTTAAAAGTGGAAGATGGAATTCCTTTTCCATTTTCCATGGAAAATTTTGTTGAATCAAACAGGCCCTTAGTGCTTGTTTGAGCTCCATTTTTATTTTAAGAATATATTTTGAAATAGTAAATTGATGGAGAATGTGTGGTTAAAAAATAAGAATTTTTTTTTTTTGAATTTGTGGGTAATATTATTTTATTAAAAAATGTGTTATTGAAAAGAAGAGAGTAAACAATGTATTTTAAAAATAATGAAAATCAAATAAGGGCTTAATTGGAAATGCATGAATGACTCCAATACCCTCGATCAGCAATGGACGGATGTATGATTTGTTGTCGGGTTGGTTAACTTGTAGGTGGTTCATTGCCCTTGATCTTTTATTTTTTGGTAGCCTTCAAAATTTAGTGTTAAGGTGGTTCAGCAAAAATATAGTAATATTATTCATTACTAGTTGGGATGATTATCACTCTAAAAAATGGTGACATTGAATCGCTGACTCATCAATAGTTGTGACCATTATTAATCTAGATGGTAGTGTGCCATTTAATTAATGTTTGATGTATTAGACAACAATGAATCAAGATACATACTGTTACCATTATTTAGAATAGTGAATCTGGAATTTATTATACAACGATGAATTAAGAAGCCAACTGTTACCATTATCTAGAATGGTGAATCTGTAAATTATCACAACTAATAATAAATATCATCATTGAAAAGCATATGAGAGGAAGTTTGGCTAAGCACCTCATTCATGCGGATCGTGCTATAATCACCTCTTGTACCAATTTAGGTGACGATAGCTGTAAGAAAATGAAGAAATGAAATGCTCTTATTGCAGAAGAGAAAGCAAGATAAAACCAGTTGAATTTTTGTATTGAGAAAAATTGAATTGATTACATATATTCAGTTGCACATCAATATATATACAATGAATAAGAATAATCTAGAACTCTACACTAATGAACGGATTGGCTGAGGAAAAATAAAATTCTATACAATAGAAATCTAACCAGAAATGTTACACAATTGACACAAAACAGAAAGAGAAAATGGTCTTTAATATCCTTCCTCTACAGTGACATTTCTACATTACGTTTCATCTGATACCTTTTGTTCCTTTTGCTGATTATCAGCTTGCTGTTGGTTATGCTGACTCTGTGTTCCATATTTCAAATTTTCAATACCCCTTTCCCTCTCCCTGCCGTTGCCTCCACTATAAGATGGAGAGTGGATATCAACTACTCCCATCTTGTTCATGTGTTGATAAAACTGAGATGAATTCAATGACTTTGTTAGAATATTAGCAACCTGATAATCACTACTAAGATGCTTAGCGATTACATTTCCTGAATTTTGTCCCTTATTAAGTGGCAATCCAACTCAATGAGCTTATTTTTTTCATGGAAAACTGGGTTGGCTGCTATGTGAAGGGCAAATTTGTTGTCGCAGAATAAAATAGCAGCATGTGGATGATTGATTTTCAAGTATTGGAACAAGTACCTAAGCCAAGTGAGTTCACAACATGCATTTGCCATTGCCCTATACTCTGCTTCTGTTGAAAATTTGGATATTGTACTTTGCTTCTTTGATTTCCAAGATATCAATGACCTTCCAAGCATGACGTAATATCCTGTGACGCTTATTCACATATCTGGATAAGCTCCCCAATCTGAGTCACTATAAGCATTAGGCTGTAATTCTGAATTAGCACGGAACAACAATCCCTGTCCCGATGCACCCTTTATGTATCTCAACACCTTGTTAGCAGCGTTAAAATGTGAAGTACGAGGAGTACTCTTGAATTGGCTTAATAACTGTACTGAGTATGAAAGGACTGGCCTGGTAATTGTTAAGTACAACAACCTTCCAATAAGCCTTCTATACATACTGGGATTAGGAAGTAGCTCTACACCAGTTTTAGAAATCCTCACATATTCATCCAAAGGTATCTTTGGTGGCACACTCCCTATTGTTCCTGAATCTGATAGTATGTCCAAAGCATACTTTCGTTGGCAAACATAGATTCCTTTGTCAGACCTTGCCACCTCTATTCCTAAAAAATGTCTCAGCGTCCCCAAATCTTTACTCTTGGACTTCCTATCAAGTAAAGCCTTGAGAGAGTCAATGTCATTCATATCATTGCTAGCCACAATTATGTCATCCACGTAGACAAGAATGGCAGTTAAAGAACTCTCATTGGATCTTGCAAATAAGCTATAGTCTATCTTTGATTGAGTGAACCCTTGCTCAATAATGGAAGTTGAAAGCTTGGAGTACCATTTTCTAGACACTTGTTTGAGGCCATATATGCTCTTCAACAGCCTGTACACCTTTAAATGTCCTACATTAGGATGGTAAAGAGGCATTTCCATGTACATCTCTTCGTCTAAATCCCCGTGTAGGAATGCATTATTTACATCGAATTGATGTAAATGTAATCCTTTTACAGCTGCAATAGAAAGCAAGGTCTCGGTAGACACCATTTTTGCTACAGGTAAAAAGGTCTCGTGGTAGTCTAATCCATCTTATTGTGTGTATTATTTCGCACAAACCTGGCTTGTACCTGTCAACACTGCCATCAACTTTATATTTCACCTTATACACCCATTTGTATTCAATGGATTTCTTGTTGGGAAGAAGACTCGTTACAATCCAAGAACAATTCATCTCAAGGGCAGCAATTTCAGCATTCATGGCCTTATACCAATCAAGTGAAGTTAGTGATTCTTGGCATATGTCAGGATCAATGTGTGTGTTTATGGAAGTTATAAAAGCTTTGTGGTTAATTGATAATCTATGGTTTGATATAGCATTGACAGGAAAAGATTTACCTGGAATGTGAAGACCTTTGTCCTTGTCCAACTTCTGTGATGGATGAAATGAAGCTTGCTGACAAATGTAGTTCTCATGATAAGTGAGGGTTCTTTTGACTCTTGAGGATCTTCATGTTGGTTGATTGTTTATGATGTTTTCAAATGATTATTGCTGTAGTTCTTGAGAGTTTGGTAAGGGAGATGACTTTGTAGTATACCTATTTGATTCATGAATTAAGGGACATTTTTCATGATCATTCCTATCTGTCATTACTTCATCAGTAATGTTTGTGGGAAGAAGGGATATGGTGTTCTGTTTCACTATTAGTGGGTATAGGTTTTGACAATTTTATTGTACCATTTTCAAATGCACTACTCTCTTTGTAAGGGAATTGGTCCTCAAAAAACACTACATTCCTTGAGGTAAAGAAAGTCTCTTGGATTCAAGATCAAGAAGTTTGTATCCTTTTATTCCAAAAGGATATCCTAAAAATATGCACTTCTTGGCTCTAGGCTTAAACTTAGTCCTGTGATTAGCCAAAGTTGAGGTGAAGGTAAGACATCCAAAAACTTTGAGATCGAAGTAATCTGGCTTATGCTTGAATAATATTTCAAAATGAGTTTTGTTCTTAAGCAAAGGTGAAGGTGTTCTATTTATCAAATATACTGCAATAAGGATGCAATCATTCCAGTACCTCATGGGAGTATAACTTTAGATTTTCAGGGCTCTTGCAACATTAAGAATATGTTGATGTTTTCTCTCTACTATTGACATGTTGTGGTGTTTCAACACATGTTTTCTGGTGTTTAATTCCCTTTTTATGGCAGTATTCTTTCATTTCAAATTCCCCCCATTGTCTGTTCTAATCACCTTCACTTGTGACTGGAATTATTGTTAATTAGAGCACAAAAACCTTGCAAAGTTGTAGTTGCATCTGATTTAGCTCTTAACATATATACCAACGTACACCTACTAAAATCATCAACTATGGAAATAAAATATTTGGACCTATCATAACTAGCTTCTATGTAAGGACCCCACATGTCACAATGTATGAGAACGAAAATTTTCTTAGATTTATGATGACTAACATAATAAGGTAATCTATGCATTTTAGCCATAGGTCAGACAGAGCAAGATTCTTTAAGCTTAGGAATGCAATTGATATTCAACAAATCTAATATAGAGTTAGATGGATGTCCTAGCCTATAGTGTTAGAGATCAAAATCCTTATTGTTGCTTGATATGGCTGCTAACTTAGAAGTTCTGTTTGTAACAAGAGAGAGGGCTTTTGTTAAGGCTAAAGGAGAAACTTGAGTTTGTAACAAATGGTATAGCCATTGCCTCACTTCACCCATTCTAGTCGTTTTCAAAGTCGAAAGGTCCTGCACATAACATTTTTTAGAAAAGAATATGAGACAACATTTAAGTCTGTGTTAATTTTCTAGTTGATATCAAATTGAATGTAAAAGATGGAACATAGAGCACATTATTCAAAATCAAATTCTCTGTGATTTTTACAGTTCCTGTGTATGTAACACTAAACAGATCACTGTTTGGAAGAGAGACTGAATAAGATACTTTAGCTGGGAAATTGCTGTAAAATGAAGTACAGCAGACCATATGGTCTGTTGCACCCGTGTCAATTATCCATTGTGTGTTGGACATTTGCTAGTTATGGCACCATAGGCAAATAAGCAAGAAGAAATACCAGAGATTTTTGAAACTTGTGTGTCTATAGGGATTGTGCTAGTGAGGGATTTGTTATTTTGTGACTGCAATAAAACTAGAAGCCGTGCATGTTGCTCATGAGTAAATGTCACCCGACTGGTATCATCAGCATCTCTTTGTCACTTCAAGGAAACCAGACTAGCATATGTTGTTCCCTTTCCATATAATCTGTGTCCAGGAGGGTATCAATGAACTTTATAGCATTTGTCCATAGAGTGCCCTGTCATATGACATTGGTTGTAAGTTGATTTGTAGGGATTGGCCTTAGTGCACCTTTCTAGTGAATGTCCAGGCACTTTACAGAAAGTGCAATAGTGTTTTCTTTATTTAGGGATAATAAAAAAACTCGAAAAACTCGATACCCGCGAGGCCTCACCCCGAACGGGGTGGAGATTACTCACTTAATCAGGTATTCGGGGCGAGGAAGAGTTACGAGTGCCCCGCCCCGTTTATTTTATTTTTAAATTCAATGCTTTAAATGGAAAACCTCATTAGTTTTAATAGAAAATGGGAACTAAAATTATTTGCTTCAATCTAATGAATGAGGGATATAAAACAAATTATCAAAAACTTAAAATAAAAAAAAAAAAAATTAAATGGGGCAAGGGCCCTGCCCCACCCCATCCCCGCCTTAAACGGGTAACGGGACTGGACGGGGAATTTCTTGGCTTGGTCGTGGCTCCGTTGCCATCCCTATCTTTGTCCCATTCCATTATCCCTTCCTAAATTACAGGAGATTCCTCTAGTTACTTGTTGAGCTACGAAATATACCTCATTTAGAGTGGAGAAAGGCTTGATTGCCTTATATTAGTCATTCAGCCCCATTAAAAACATCATCACCGAATCCCTTTGTTGGTTCTCAATCACATATTTGAAACCTCCACAAGTCCAATTAGACCCCCGTTTGGTACTCATTTTTTTTTTCTCTTTATTCATTTCAACAATACATTCTATCTATAAAATAATATTACATATAAATCTAAAAATTCTCCTTATTTTTTAACCACATATTCTTTCATCAATCACTATTCAAAAACACATTTTTTTGAATAAAATGGGTGTCAAACACCCCCTAGAAATACTCATAGTTCATCAATTCATCAAGGAATGTTTTATATTTTGAGAAGTAAACACTTACCATATCTTCATTCTGCATTAAAGTAGCAATAGACTGTTTTACTTCATAGATCTGTGGGGCATTTTGTTGTCCTAATTGATGCTTCAGGTCCAACCACAGCTCTGTGCGAGACTTGATATCAATGGACATCATGTTTTGAAGTTAGGCAATAACTAAGTCATTGCAATGTAGCCAGTGTTTTATCAGTAAGCTGTTGGAATCTGCTGGTTCACAAAGGCTTCCATCGATGAAGCCAAGTTTATTTTTAATTCGGAGTGCCCTCTTTTATGAACCTTGCCCAAGCATTATAGTTGGAGTTGTCAAGTACATAAGTGACTAGCGTGTTCCATATTTCAACAATAGCTTTCACTGTTATATAGATTGGCGATATATTCATGGAAACTTGGAGCATGTGCTAGGAAATAATCGTGTATCTATTATGAACATTTGTGTATATAAAAATCTGAATACGCCATATTGATTATTTGGCTTTTTTTCTTTCTAAATTAGTTACCCCCTCCGTCTCATTTATATAGGTTGGTTTTGTTTTTCACAATGATTAAGAAATTTTATTTTGATTGGGTTTGATAGATATTATTGATAAAAGATTGTATTTTAAATAGCGATATGATGAGAAATATATTGTTAAAAAGTAAGAAAAAAGTTATTGATGTGATGAAAAATATTATTTAATTAAAGAATGTGTGGTTGAAAATGAGTTTTGAAAAAATATATTTTGAAATAATGTGTGTCAAACAGGGGCTTAATGTTATTGAAAAAACAATTTTTGCCAAAAACATTCCTAATTTACTTTTACTTAATTATCTTAAATTATTATTGAAAGTAATAAAGAAATAACAGTATATTAGTAAATGAACATGGCAAAACATTCTTAATAAAGAAACAAGACTATATAATTAGGACAAGAAAATAAGGAAAGTCGGCTCGTATAAATGGAAGAATAGGAAAAAAAAAAGTAAAAAAATCTACCACCCCTACTTCAAACTCAAGACAAGCGGGAGGAAAAGACCAACTTATTTGATGACTTGTGCAATCTAAAACTAAGGGTCTGTTTGGTAGCAATTAAAATTGAAAATATGGCCGTTATTGGGTCCCACCCATCTAATAAAAGTCAACAATAACGGCTAGTTTTTCAATTTTAATCTCTACAAAATAGGCTCTAAAAGTCAGACACGCTTCTTAGCCTGTAGCTTCTTGAATGACGGGCTATGCTACTCGAACAGGGCCATGTAAAAACTGCTGAACATGCCCGGTTATTGACAACATCATTAAACACGAATAGCCTATGTGTCACGGGCTGCAGCTTTGCTTAAGCCTCGTGATCCTATCATTATAAATAATTTATTTAAATAGATAGAAATTAGAAAAATTTAGTATAATTCTTCGGCCAAAAGACGTCTACTCC
>CAIGRO010058750.1:0-11269 GCA_903798355.1 Fraxinus baroniana
ATGTTTCTTCCATTGAATAATCAAAATACTTGTTTAAGTTTCAATTTCAAATACTTTATTGATGTGATTTAATTACTGCCATATGTTAGACATATATAGTCGCTATTTGAATCTGATTTCGATAAATTAATATGAGAATGTGAATTAGGAAACTTAAATGCATGAATAATTGATGTGATTGATCCAATCCAATTGAGGGAATACAGGCTTCACTGCTTCAAATTACTGAAAATTGATGTGATTGATCCAATCCAATTGAGAGAACTC
The DNA here is from genome assembly GCA_903798355.1 of Fraxinus baroniana. Classification (NCBI taxonomy): domain Eukaryota; kingdom Viridiplantae; phylum Streptophyta; class Magnoliopsida; order Lamiales; family Oleaceae; genus Fraxinus; species Fraxinus baroniana. Next base: position 268 of record CAIGRO010058750.1, read on the forward strand.
CGACGCTTCACTACTTCAAATTACTGATTTTAATTTCACCTTTCAATATTGACTCTTACTACACATTTAAGAGAACAATTCATCCATTTTTTGAAGCCTTTGACAACCTTTCCATCTCCTTGTGGATACGACATCCCAAAGTTGCACTACAACTACCGCGTTATTCTTTGGGCGTAATCAACCACAAAGAATTTGATCGTAAACTTACTAACGGTGTGCTTGTAAGTAAAATGCTTAGGTCACTTTCAGAAGATTGGAGCTCATTGAGGATGTTGATAGATAGCACCAAAAATATCAACGCTTATCCTTTGGAAGAAATTTATGAATCCTTGATGACTCCTAGGCGTCAAATTGCTCTCAAATCGGCTATTGAAGAAGGAACTACAAGTGAACATACGAGTGATGAAGAGTTTGATGATCTTATTCATCTTGTCAAAAAATGGAGAGGCTTTCAAAATAATTGAAAGTTTCAAAAGAAAGAAGAAAAAAGCGATGAAAAAAGCAAGAAAATTGTTTGCTATGATTGTGACAAACCCGGTCACAAGAGAATCGAGTATCCAAACAAAAAAAATTTCAAGAAAAAGGTACTCCAAGCAACATGAAATGAAAACGACGATGATGATAGTGATGAAAATGAAAGTCAAGAAGAAATTGTCAACATGTGCTTCATGGCAATCGATGATGAGGTAAATTCTATTGAGAAATTTTCATATGATGATTTATCTTCCTATTATAATGAGATTTTAGAAGAATTTGAAAAACTCGCCCTTAGTCATTCTATTCTTAAAAAGAAACATAAGTTATTGAAAAATGAAATGGAGAAAATTTTAGAAACTAAAAAGGAAAATGATTATGATTCATTGTACAAAGAAAATTGTTCTTTAAAAGAAAAGATTAAAGACTGGACAAAATTGTTTTTAAATTCACTCGAGGGAAGAGGAATTTTGATTTAATGCTCGGTGATTGAAAATGTTCTTTTGATAAATGAGGCATTGGATATAAACCATTTTCAAAACAAAAATCTCTCAAAAATTTAGTTGTCAAAGCTTCAAATACAATTCCTTCAAAAATTACTTGTAGCTTTTGCAACAAAAATGGACATATTGCCTACAATTGTCGAGTTTTATGTGACAAACGATCAAGACTAAAAGAAGATACATTGAAAGCTTTAATATGTTTGAAGGACGGGAATGTGCGGAATTACGTTTTTAAGAACAAGTTGACAGTATAATGATAGAAAAGTTGCAGCAGATTAAAGCATAAGATATTATAAGTTTTTAAATTGATTAGTTTCAAAAATACGTAATTTTTAAATTTTTTTTGTTTCAAGAAAAATTGTACACAAAATATTTTAATTTAGTCTTTTATCATAGTGGAGTTAAAAAATACGTAATATTTAAATTTTTGTTGCAAGAAAAATTGTACACAAAATATTTTATTTGTGTACAATTTTAATTCCGCCTACGATAATTGTAATATGTCCCTAAATCGGATAAAGGAGGAGGGTTTTAACTTTTATTTAATTTATAGTACGTATAAATCGTACAAATTTTATATTCTTTTAGTAAAAATGTAGATTTGACATTAAAAAAAAACCGAGCCGACTCGGCCCGAGCCTCATTTTTCTGGTCAAGCTTTGCTAGGCTCGGATGGCTCGGCTCGGGTCGAAAAACGCTCGAGCCGAGCCTAAGCTTTTTTTTTTCGGCTCGACTCGGCTCGTTGACATGGTTAGAGGGATTTCATAGACATTAAATCAGGATCAATATCAGCAACTGATGAGCATGTTAAATAGTCACTTAGCATCTAGAAAAGAGGACACTGGAGCAGATAGTATGCACTCCAATCAAGTGTTAGGTACTTGTTTTTCCACTTCTAGTAACACAATGATTAATTTCCCTAAACATTGGAAGGTTGATTCGAAGCTACCAGCCATATTTGTTCACATCATTTGCCTTCATAGTCATGAAACCTGTATAGAATGCTTTCATCACTCTACCAAATCACGAAAGAATTTCTGTTGAGTTTTCTGATATGGTGAAACTGACTCCTAATTTAAGATTAAAGGATATGCTATATGTACCAAAATCCAAATTCAACCTGATGTCAGTGAGTTCTCTAACTAGGAATTCACATGTAGAAGTAAAGTTTCTTATTGATTCATGTTCTATTCAGGACTTGTACAACCAGAAGATGATTGGCGAAAGATTGGTTGATCTATACATATTGAGTGATAACTCATCTGATGTAATGAAAAGTAGTAGTGGTGGATTAATTCAAAAGCTTATGTTTCAGTTTCTTCATCTATAAACAATGTGAATGCTTATATTTGGCATCATAGACTTGGTCACTTGTCATTTTAGAAGTTGGACTTGTTAAGAGACCAATTATGTATGGTTTGTAATAAAGATAGGAGCAATACATTAATTCCTTGTGAAATTTGTCCTTTAGCCAAGAAAAGAAGGCTCTCTTTTACATCTTATAATCATATGTCTTCTTATACGTTTGATCTAATTCATTGTGATACATGGGGTCCTTACCATGTCCCTACACATTCTAGATATGAGTATTTCCTAACATTAGTAGATGATTGCACTCGTTTCACTTGGGTGAATCTCATGAGACACAAATCAGATGCCTTTTTTTTTTTTNAGTTACAATTTACTGAATTCTTTAATTCAAAAGGTGTCCTACACAATTCTCTTGTGTTGAGAGGCTTGAACAAAACTTAATAGTTGAAAGAAAGCCCCAACACCTTCTTAATGTAGCTAGAGCTTTGTATTTTCAAGCTTGAGTTCCTATCCAATTCTGGGGAGAATGTATTCTAACTACTTGGACTATTCTTTACACAAAGTGTTTGGCTGCTTGTGCTTTGCAACCCTATCCTCCCAAAGATCAAAATTCCATCCTAGAGCTAAGGCCAGTATTTTTGTTGGCTACCCTCCAGGCATAAAAGGTTATAAGTTCTATGATATTGTCTCAAAAACATTCCTAGTCTCTAGGGTTATTGTTTTCCATGAACAAACATTCCTATTCCATTCGATAACTCATCAATTAGAGGATACTGATTCATTTCTTGACATTGTCTTACCAACATTTGTATCTGATATTCCCACTTCTAGTCCAACTATTTTTCTAAATTCTACCTCTGACATTTTTCACAAATGATTCACCTAATATCTCATCACCTTGAATACCAACTGAGACTACAAGTAACTCACGGGACTTTCAATCTAATCCTCCTCCCATTAATAATTCTTCCACAGATCTCATAGATGCCATGTGATCTTCTAGAATCAGCAATCTCCCCTCATACCTTAGGGATATTCATTTTAATCTCTTGAGGAATTCCCAGCCAACATATGATAAATCACCTTATCCAATTTCCAAGTATATTTCATGTAGTCGTTTTTCTCCTGCACACATCAATTTTCTTCTTTCTTTTTTTTTTTTCAAATTCCGAGCCTCAATTTTATCATCAAGCTGTGAAATTTAATCATTGGAGAGAGGCTATGGAGAATGAACTGAAAGGTCCATTACAAACCTACCTAAGGGTAAACATTCTATAGGCTGGAAGTAGGTTTATAAAATCAAGTATAAATCAGATGGAAGCATTAATAGATACAAAGCTAAACTGGTGGCAAAAGGGTATACTTAGCAAGATGGACTGGATTTATCAAGACCTTTTGTCCTGTTGCTAAACCGATAACAGTCAAGGTTCTTATGGCTATTGCTGCAACAAGTAAATGGCATATTATATAGCTAGATGTCGACAATGCATTTCTTAATGGTGATTTGTTTGAAGAGATTTATATGGATCTTCCAATAGGATACAACAAACAACTTAATTATGGTAAACATGGGGAGCATTTGGTATGTAGACTTCACAAGTCAATATATGATTCGACACAAGTCTCAAAGCAGTGGTTTACGAAATTCTCAAATGTTCTCATTCAACATGAATTTCACTCGTCGAAGTCTGACTATTCCTTGTTTACCAAAGCCACTAGCATTTGTTTTGTTGCTTTACTGGTGTATGTAGATGATATTATCATCGTCAAACCTAATCATTAGGAGATTGAATCCTTAAAGACTTTCTTACATAGCCAATTCAAGCTAAAAGACATGGGGCAGTTAAATTATTTTTTGGGTTTGGGAATTGCTAGATCATCTAAAGGTATTTTCTTGTCACAATGTCACTATACTCTCCAACCACTTGAAGATACAAGTTTTCTAGCCTGTAAGCCCACTTGATTGCCCATGGACCCAAAGATTCACCTAATCTCCTTTGAGGGTGAAATTTTAAGTGATGTTTCAATGTATAGAAGGTTAATTGGACGACTGTTATGCTTAACCATTACAATGTCTGATATTACATTTGCGGTTAACAAGTTAAGCCAATTTGTGTCTCAACCAAGACAGCCACATTTAGATACAGCTCATCACTTGTTGAAGTATATAAAATCCACTTCAGGTCAAGGAATTTTGTTTTCTACACAGTCTTCTCTTCAGTTAAAAGTTTTTGCAAATACAGATTGGGGGGTCTTGCCTTGATTCAAGGAAATTAGTCACGGGATTTTATGTGTTTCTTGGAGATTCTTTAATTTCATGGAAAGCCAAGAAATAGACAATCTTATCCAGATCCTCGGCTGAAGCAGAGTACCGTGCATTGGCATCTACCACTAGTGAATTGGTTTGGATTAATCAAATACTTCTTGATTTTCAAGTTTCACTAGCTATTCCTGCATTGATTTTTTTTATTTTTTTTTTGGGATAATCAAACGGTCATCCACATTGCTTCTAACCCAATTTTCCATGAACACACCAAACACAAAGAAATCGACTGCCATTTTGGAGATAAAGTTACTAATGGTTTTATTAAGCTCTTAACTGTTCGAACACAACACCAACTCGCTGATGTTTTTACTTAGGCATTACCTGCTTCCCTCTTATTTCCCTTACTATCCAAGATGGCTGTCCTTAATCTCCATTGTCCATCTTGAGGGAGAGGAACATATTATACAGTTGGAAGAAGCAGCTGGAGAAGAAAGCTGGACTTAGCTGGAGCTAACTAGAAGGAATTGGAGCTAAGTTGGTTGGTTAGTTTGGTGTGTGTTAGTTAGATTCTTTTCTCTATTTAATCCAATGTAAATGTACTGAGAATTGATTTCTAATTGAATAAGAATTCAGTTCATTTTCTTCTCAATTTGTTCAATACACCTTGCTAAAGATTCCAACTATAGGCAAGCCGAGCGGCTTTACTTGTCCTATTTAAAATCCCTGGCCTCGCACATGGGCTTTGAGAGAAATTCCTTGCATACAAAGAAATATATAAAATTTTGTTGTTTGTTGTTGTGGACTTATGATTTCGAAAAATGGATATAGTATATGTACAAAAATCATTCACAGGCTATTCACATTAAGTGAATTGAAAACTCAATTGGCGGGAAAGAAGAAGGGGTTAACATCACGAAATTTATTGAGTGTATCACATTATAATCATACCACAATTAAAATACATTTTTAATACGACACCACAACAAATTTAAAAATATACTCCTAATTCAATAAAAAAAAATAAAAAATTCTTGTGATGTACTCATAAACTATTATCCACTAGAGAGACACACAGTATCCACTTTTTGAACCTTCAGTGCCTTTAGCTATTGCTTTATAATGGTGAAGATCCCTAGAGTACTACTAATCAAGTTGGATGCTAGTTAGAAAGCTAACTTCAAATGTGGTTGCCCTCCTTTCTTGGAAAGAAGACAAAAAATCTTGAAATGGTACAACTGTGGAATGGCTTTTGCACATCTTTCTTGAGAAAAGCCCAAAATTAAACTCAAAGTTAAATCCATGGTCTCCTTTTCCTTTTATTCATAATTAAACTCATGTCCATGTTTAAGTAAAAAAAAAGAAAAAAATTATGTTGTGCTTAGTAAATTTTATAGTGGTAATATATTTACTCATGAAGAAATTATCTTTAAGAATAATCAAATTACAACGTGGTGCCAACAAACTTCTTATAAAGGAAGTAAACACTAAGTAAAATTCAATAAAATATCACACAAAGAAGCCGATTCAGTGCTCTCCGCTCGAGATTACAACTGCATATCACCTAACTTTTATCTAATATAATTGAATGAGCAGAGCTTTGTTGATTGTATTTAATTTATCTTTTAATAATTGTAATTTTTGAGTGGCTAATGTAGTTTTTGTGATGTCAAATAATTGCTTTTATTTTTTCATCTTTTTGTAAATTTATTTTATTTTTATTTTTATTTTTATTTTAAAAATCACTAGGTGGACCATGTTTCGACTCTGATTAAACCCTTTGATCCAAGACTTTTTTTTTCTTTATTGGGTCGATGCCTATTAAAATATTGGTAATTAACCTAAATAGTAATTACCTATGATGAAATACTTCAATCACTTGACCTATATGCAAGAATAGTTAAAGGGTGATTGAATTTATAGAAGTGATTAATTGGATACGAGTTGGATTCGTGTATGAGTTGTATGTGTGGATTTATTTTGGCTAAACATGTGAAAACTAGGTATTGATCGTATACTATGGATCTAATTCCAACTATTAGTCTTAGAAAGGTATTGCATTAGTCATGCAAAAAGAAGAAAAAAAAAGTTATGATATTTACACGAGGGAAAACTACAATATCAAATATCCCAACATGAACAATAACGAAATATACCCAAAAAAACAAAAATCTAAAGAACACAAGTTCGTTATAGGGGAAAAATCGTGTGCATGAAACTGAAGATGACATATCCCGACTAAGTATTATACACTAAATTTAGGTATCTAGATAACTAGTTGGTTTGACTTACTCAGTAGAAACTTGAAAGTCAAGTCACTAAAAATTAAGGAGAATCTTTGGGGTTTTTTTAGTCGATTTTATTAAATTTGATCCAACCAAACTTGAGCCGGAAAGTAAATAGTGAATTGAGAACAAACTTTTGAAAGTAATACCTAGTAAAAGAGAATAAATATCAAGGTTGCGGGTGTGCATCTTAAGAGAGGAAAATTATGAAATTTGACAATTGAGGAACAGAGTGGAACAAACTTGAAACTCTGTTCTTTTGGGAAATGATGACCAAATTTAAGTGATAATTAGAATTGGTTATTCTAACACGTACATGTCGAGTGTGATGAATTAAAAATGGTTTTTGTGGCCTTAATTTTGAGGCTTACTATGAATTGCTCAATTTTGAATGTGAAATCCTTATAATAAGCTATCTACTAGAGCGAGTATTTGTTTTCTTTTTGCTTGTGTTATAGTAGTTAAGTAGATATGCCTACAAAATATTCAAATTAGATCCAAAGCTGCTTCTTATTTCTAAAAAGAGAAAAGGGGTAAGTTATCTCATATCGTTATTATTCCATTAGTTGATTCTTAAAAGATGCTTTATCTGAAATGAAAGAACAAAATTGGATTCATGTTCCTTTCAAAAATGTATTTCTGAACAAGTTCCTAGATATCAAGCCTGAAGGAGTTGATGTCCGTACATTCCATGGATAGCCAACTACTTTGTAAGATGTAAACAAAAAAGCATAATATTTAAGCTTTCAAGTACAAGTGTTTCGCGGGTTTCATCGCTAACAATTAAAAAGAGATCAAACGATTGTGTAAGGAATAGACCTCTCGAGACAATGTCCCAAAAAGGGGTGTTTTATTGGCGAAAATTTACAATCAGAAACAAACAGAATGCCTCCAAGAGGCGCAAGCAAAAGAGTACTGAAAGAAGAGTTTTAAAGTTAAACTAAGAAATTGAAATTACACATTTTCTGTTGAGAGTTTTTTATTCAGGGTCCTTTCTTTTATGCCTTCACTTCCTTTTCATATTTTCTTAGTAACTTCTGGGTGACAAACCGCTTGGAACTGCTCAGTTGCTTCATAATTATCCACTTTCTTCATGATGCCAAACTGTTTGGGAACGGCTATCTCATAATTGTTGCCATTACTCTTGCCTTTTAACTGCCCACTACTAGAATCCTTGGATTGTGGGGTATGACAAATTTGTCTAATAACCGCATCCATAACTGCTGAATTAGATGACTATAACACTTTAGATTCATCTAATTCCTGGGTGACTCGAAGGTTTTGGCGAGGACAGGACCATCGCCTTGGGGGATCATACGACATTTCATTCGCTCAGACTCTGGGCGTCTTGCAAGTTTGGTCGATGATACTTCTTTGTTTTTAAACTTCTACTAGATTCATCAACGGTTCTATCTAGGCCTTATCCTGGACTTCCGAATTGGGCTTCACCCTTTGGGCCTTTAATCTTAGGCTGCACTTTTAGTATGTCAACAATTACCCCCCAATATGACAGAATTAATACCAATTATTAATCTTTGTCATATTCACTTTGCATTTTTCCAACAACACTTGAGATTCCCAAGAATCATAATCATCACATACGTCTATTGCTTGAAGGGGTGCAACATTACAAACCATTATAATCCTAACAAACACGTCATTTCATTGCTCCTGAATCACGTTACTATATTTTACGCTACATCTTCGCCAGTTCACAGTTCATCTTCTTGCTTCCTTGCTACGTTTCTCAATCAAACTTCAACAAACTTGTATTCTGCTTTCAATGACAACTTCACAAACTTACTTTGATAACCCTTTTAGTTTTGAAGATTTCCAAACCCTCATTACGAGGCCATTTGTGAATCCAACTTTCCTTTCACATGCCAACACTGACCTTAATGAGTTCTACTTGGGCCCATCATTCAATGATGCTGAAGCTGTTGGACGAATGAAGGCATGTCAGTTGTTCCCTTGTTCTCAAGACCTTCCTTTCCTAAAATCTTTGTCCCTGAAGCCAATCCGCGATAAAGGTATTCGTACTTGGCCAAAAACTGATTCTACCTTTCATAGATGACATGCACATATGGTGAATTATGGTTCCACCAAAGCAATTTTTGAACGTGCTAAAATTTTGGACCAATTAGAAATTATCCTTCCATCCCGACTTATGACTCAGTACTTTTTCCAATCACCCTGAGTTTTTGGTCTTCTGAATACAACACTTTTGTTTTCCCTCTTGGCCCCATATCCATTACTCTAAGGGATGTTGGAGCCTTAGTGAATTTCCAGCCTTTAGGCGACACTATTTTTCCCAGTATCTTGATTTTTGGTGTTGCCCCGAGATTTGACAAGAAAATTACTGAATCTTACTCAAGCATGCAAGGCATCTATACTACTTCCACCTCTGAGCTTAACCATGCTGAGCGTGTTGCCTTTCTTCAGGTCTGGCTCTGGCTCTGTAAATATGTTCTTTGTGTCCCCAGTTTGAAACCCATTATGAGCTATTTGCCTTTATCGAATGAATTAGCTCGAGGCAGATCTTTGAATTTATGTTCTTTTTTTGTGGCTGTCTTTTATAGAGGTATGGCCGGCCTCCCTTCAATTCCAGTTGAGGAATAGAGTGTCTCCTACTGGCAGTGGGGTTCTCTGGTTCGCTCAACTATGGTTGAGAGCCTACTTCCCACAACTTGGCGTTCCACCTCTCCTCCTCACGAAGTCAGTTGCTACGAGCTATTTATTCACCAATCGAGCTCTGTAAATATGTCCAGTAGGGACATTTTTACATTCTTTTATCCTTTAAACTCAACACCTTCATTTTTTCCTTTTTCTCCTCATCAAATCTCTCCTTACGTACGGCCTTCTTCTACTCTGGCCAAAGCGGACACATTCATGCCTGTTTGGGTTCAATTTTTGGTGGGAAGTGAATTATTTTATGACATTGTTACGGGAACAAATGCTAAAGCAGTGGTTGAGATATATGCACCTCAATTTTTTGCTCGCCAACTTGGTTTTGGCCAAATGTGGCCTGTTTCTCCTTATTATTCTAGAAATCTAACAGAGTGTTTTTATACCATCAATAAAACTAAGGCACAAGCCATTGATGCCCGTAACAATCTCCTGACTAAAGACTTTGCATATGCTCTTTTCAATCCTAGTGCTATGACATATCGCCTTTTTGACCAGTTGTGGCCATCTGTGAAGTGCATATTATTCTCAACTGATGCCAACCGTGCTTTCTACCTGCTAGATAAACCAGATCCTCTTTCTATTTCTCCTATTCTGGCTACACCTTTATCTAGTAGGATTTCTACGTCACCTGTTGGCACCAAACGCCCCACTCTTCCATCTACTTCTCCACTTTCAAAGGCTACTACAGCCAAAGGTACCTCTAGCCGTAAACGGCCAACCTCAGCTTCTCCAATTTTGTAGGATGATGATGATGATGCCCCTCTCATCCTTAGGAGAAAGGTAATTGAGTTTATTTATTTCATAAGACATCTTTCTTCATATATTAATGACTTACTTGAATTTTCCAGAAGAGTTCGGCCTCTCCCCTAAAGGCTTTAGTTTTGGCAGCTTCTGTTTCATCGCCTTTTGCTGAAACTACTTTGTCCAAATCAGAGGATGAAGAGATCATGCTTGCAAAGAAATCCTTAACCCTGGAATCCTCATCACAGCCAGTAAAAAGGCCATCATCTCTCCAAGACGTCAACCCCTCAAATGTCGAACTAGAGGATAATGTACACTTTGATGTTTTGCCCTTTCTTGTATTATTGGTTGTTGATTCATTACTTCTTGAATTGCGCAGAAGTTCCTATGAACTTGCCTAGTGTGGTAGAGTCTTCTCGCCCGAATAAAGGGAAGTATCCACAAGTGGTTGAGACGACTGATGATGTGCCTGGACTTCTTAACGTTGTTGATGAGGTAACCATTTTGCTTTACCCTCATTCTCACTTCGTTTATTGTAGTGAAAATCCTCCAAGTTGGTATCTTTCTTTGCAGGGAGCTGATGACATTATACTTTCAATCCAAGACTTGTTCTCTTCTTGGGAACAAGTAGAAACATCTCGCCCTACTTCAACCAGTCATCCTTCTGTGCCATCTTATGTTATTTCAGATGAGCACATGAAGTTTTTTAAATAGTCATTGCTTGAGTACGTTTCTTT
>CAIGRO010058789.1:0-13038 GCA_903798355.1 Fraxinus baroniana
TTAACTTTGACTAAAGAAAAACGTAAACTCGAGCACAACAATTGAAAGGATATAATGATTCTCCCAAATAGTTCTACCATCAAAATATCTTAGGAAATCCGCAGTATTATTTCATTTTCCTACGTCTACAGAGTACGTTCTCTTGAAATTTCTATAATTCCCAGATAATTGCATAAAAAAATTCCATCTACAAATATTAAACTGTCTTGGATTATTTTTTTTAAAAAATAATAATAATAATCAAAGAGACAAAAAGCGAACCAAAAATGTAGATGCGAAACTTGTAAAACTTGTGAGAATTACGACTCAGTGTCTGGAAGCTTTTCGATCTCACCAATCAACTCATTCTCAGCGAAAAGATCCTCTTGAACTGTAACATCTTTTAGCTGTTGTGAAGAAATAACATCTGCAATAGCTTTTCTAGCAGCAGAAGCTTCATCATCATCAACAACCTCATCTTTCTCCACATCAAATTCAATGGGATCCTGAGTAGTCTCGTCTTCCTGTTTTGGAGGTGGAACAAAGAAAGGTATTTTACCTCTCTGCCAATCGTGGAGAATCATCTTTGCAGCCGTCGTCAAATCAGGTTCACCTCCCTAAACAGAGAACAAACCATCAACTAAGACCTGTAAACCGAATTAAGCATCTAATTCTTTATATAAAGAAAACGTAAAGAAGGGTATGCAGAACAATTGAACAAGTCTATGAAAACATAGCATGTCAGAGATGTATACGCATTGCCTTCTCAAGTGTGCGCTTTTTAAGTTTTTAAATTGTAGCAAATTGAAATTTGAATTCATTATTCAGAAAGGGAACTTACCTTCAAAAGTTTTCCTGACGACTTGCACAGCTGAACGAGGAAGTCATTTTCGTTCTCCCTGAAAACCATGGAGTAGAATGAGTTGCCAGACTTTTAGCTTAAAGATTTGCGAAACTGAGCTTAAAAAAGGGGTGCAAGACGTTCTGAGATCTTCATGTTAGTCAGGTACTGAGCAGTTATTTGATTATCACATGTGCGAATTACAATTTTGAAAAATTACACAATCCTACTACATTTAAAAACCAGAAAACAATAAGCAAAACTAGAAGAGAAAATACACCAATGTCCAATTAAAGAAAATCATAATGCGGAATAGAGCAGAAAGCATACCATTCTTTTATATTATATGCTCTTTCGAGGTGCTCCCTTTTTACACGCTTCAGAACTTCGCCAATATGCTCAGAAGCATCCTCCAAATTGGTCACACGTACCTGGAGGCACAGAATCCATCAATGGATTTATAAATCCGTTTAAATAGTCGATTGTAGCAGACTAAAATCAAATGTGCCATTTTCACCACCAGAGAGAAGGGTCAGAAGCATTCCATAAATAAAAATGAAGCTGAAAGTACAAGGATTAAATGGAAATCTTGTTAACAACTGCAAAGAACCAAGTCCTACATATTGAGAGCCCGTTTAGTTTAGATGAAAATCAGAATTTTAGAAGATTTTCATCAAAGTTGAAGGAATGTGCAATTGAAAAGTTGTGAGTCCCATAAAATATGGGTTAAAAATAATTCTTGACTTTGACTTATATTTTAATCTACTTTTGTAGCTGAACCAAACAGGGGTTCAATATCATGAGATTTTCAAGTACTGCAAAAGCAATCACCAGGTAACATGCATGTACAAGCAGAAAATGGCGCGTTATTCAATGTGCACGCACTGGATTTATACACTCCATGAATCAAAGACTATGGCCTCGAGAAGGCACTCAGCTATGCAAATTTGGCATTTTGACAGAAACTCATCATGTCACAAACTAATAACTCCCCCTTTCCCCTCGTCACATCAGAAACATAACCTACCCCCTCCATAAAGTATTACATCCCCTAAGTACATAGGTACTTACATGCCCATATCTTATTCCAGCGTCAAATCTGGACTCCTTAATTATATAGGAAAACGTGTATTGATTAGACAACAAAAGAAACACACCCATATATGCAGTACCTTTGCCAACTACCAAGTAATTGCTGTTAGCATCAAGTGTACATGAAACAGTATGCCTCTACACAAGTTCCAGAAGGCGCAAAATGTAATACATATAAGAAATAACAAGAAGCTAAAGGACATATGCAGAGCATCACCTTGACAGTTCTCCAGAAATATCTAACATCCACTGTATTTGAAACATGTCAAAACAAGGCAACTCCTAGCCAGTTTCCTTTTTTTTTTTTGCTTTCAAAATTTGTTTTGCTTGATTGGTTAAGCAAGTACACCATTAGTTAATAGTCACAAAATTTTTTCTTAAACATGAATTCAACTGAAATCAAGTCTTGTCATAAACAAAAGATCGGGATCAGTAAATATAGGGTGGTATGGCAACAAACTCAAAGATTTACTTACCACGCCCTTCAAGACAATATCAGTCTCCGTGTCACTATTTTGATAAACAACTCCAGGGCAATCGATGAGAAAGATTCTCTTTGTGAGAGTTATGTACTGCCACATTTTAGTCTCTCCAGGAATTGGTGCAACCTTGCAAACCTGTTCGAGGAAAAATATCCAAGTTTACTAGCTTGAATTTCAAACTATGATCCCCAATGGTCACCAGTTCGAGTCCTCCCAGGGCCACCGAGGTGAGTATCAAGTCGTAAACTTCAGGGCCCCGTGAGATTAGTCGAGGTGCGCACAAGCTGGCCCAGACATCCACAGTTATAAAAAAAAAATAAAATTCAAACTATGATTCTACTGTTCATATTGATCTCCTGCTGTATCAAGTCAAACAAAAACTCCTACAGGAAATCAGTTTAGAAGATGTATCAAACAATGTCTGTGAATCCAAGCAAGAGTGAGTACCAAAGTTCAATATCTCCCAGCATACCATTGTTATTGAAACATTTCACCCTTCGGATGTACCAAAAAGGAGCTATGAACGTCAAGGTATAATTTGCATTTAATGTCCCTTGTTGCCCAAAAAGGAGAAAATAAGAAATGGTATCAATCACCATTTGTTACATGATTGAACTTCTAAATTAGAAATATGCACAGTTATGACCATTGGCGGAAAAGTGTACAAAATTACTCATAAAAAGTTGGATTATTGGTATAATTGAAAAAGGAGTACGTCAACAAGTTTGAAAAGACAAGAAACTATTCTCAGGCTTCAAATCTTAGGACTCTAAAGTTGAATGCTAAAATTTGCTCAAGCCAAGACCCCCAAAAGACTATGCTTGTTTGATAAAGAATTTTTGAGAATTGATTCTTTGACAAGTACCTTTTTTTGTGAATGTTTGGTTAAAAAGTAGGGAAAGTAATTGAGAAAAGTGGAAATTTTTTTTTTTTTTTGTGGTTGAAAATGAGTATCAGGAGAGGAGATTCTCAAAGAATCAAAATCAAACAAGGGCCATGTCTTCAGGAATAATTAAGCAGGACCACTTACGAAAGAAATATGAAAGTAAAAGCCGTATTCTATTCAATCTTTCAGATATTTAAATGAAATGTGAATAATAAGAGTAACATATGTTTGAGACAATTAGAGATACAGAGATAATATGAAGTTCAATTTAATACAAAGTTTCATTAGAATGTAAGAAAACAAGACATGAACATTATCAATATCAATATCATCAACTAAGAAATTGTCAAAATCTTTTCAAGAACATTAAAACTTAAAAAAGAAGAGCAGGCCATATACCATTCACATGTATTTACATATTTAAGGCACCATTTACAAATTATAAATATCCTTTATCCTTTAATGTGCAATCAAATTCGTTTCCTTTATAACAGAGCACCAAGAAAGGGGAACCTTATCATGGAAAAGCAAAATGCAGTGTCTATATACTTAGGCATGGCTTCCAAAGCTCAAGAAAAGATAACAGAGACCAGTGAAGAAAAAGAGTACTGAGAATTTAAAATCATAGCTGCAAGCTAACAACTTGAATAATTGAAAACTTGCACACACAGCCAAAACAAAAAAGGAAGAACTAGAAAGCTGCGGTCAGTTCTTTAGCCTTTTTTTTGAAACCAACTATATAACTCATTACTTCACTCCAAAAATAGAAGGTTTGAAGGAGGACATTACATTCTTCGTTCGCAGAGTATTGATGACTGATGATTTTCCAACATTGGGATAACCAACAAAACCCACAGATATAGCTTGTTTGTCACTTTTGAAGCGGGAAAATTGTCGCAATACTGATAGAAGAGAACCCTGAAAGTGACAATCATAAAATTATATGGAAGCAAATAAATATTATTTATAATATAGGGCGGGCACACACACAGACAGACAAGTATGCAATGTTAATATATAATGCTGCACCTGCAATAGAACTTGCTGTAAGGGAGTATCGTAACATTTTCTCACAGTATGGACTTGATAATGGTGTGAATATCTCCTTCCATTTTTTATTATAATCCCAGTAAAACCATAGAACAATCACCTTTATACTCATATTGATAATTTAGCAATAAAATAACATTATTTTTTCGACATTATATATTTGTGGGTCAAGAAAATGTCATTCTATTATAATTAAAGACTTGCAAAAGAAAAAAAATGAGCAGTATTAATCCTTGTGGAAAGTGTTGAATTCCAAATTTAGTCCACACCCCAAGTACTAGATCTCTGTAACATGATACAGATTGATCTTTTTCCTTTAACCAAAACCTCTCAGCAACATCTGAAACTGTCTTATATTATCTAAACCCAATAATGATGGTGCGCATGCAAAAACCAACACAGTAGAGATTAACATAAGAATACAATACTCCCTCAATCCCATTTATATAAGCTGATTTTGTTTTTCACACGGATTAAGAAAGCAATTTTTGCAAAGAATTTCCCTCGTTTACCCTTGTTCAATTATCAACAACTAGTAGTAAATAATATGTTTTTGTCCATGTTTTCAAGAAGAAGTGAGAAATATGTGTATGCATTTGGATAATTCCAAATACATAAATTAAAATATGTACAATTTCAAGATTAAGTGGAAGGAATTGGTTATAATTAGGCAAATTAAATAAAGTATATTAGTAAACGAACAAAACAAATACTTTCTCAATAAAGAAATCAGTCTATATAAATGGGACAGAGGGAGTATATATGAAGAACACATAACATAAATTTCCATGTATCAGTAATCATGAAATTCACCTATTTTATAATTTCAATGTGAAAAGCCAGCTGCATACCTTGCCAAATGACTTGTTTACACTTGCATGAAATGCTAGAGCAGGGTATTCCTTGGATAGTATTCTAAGCCATCCTTTTGTAGCCCAAGCTGGAACCAAATCACACTGAGGAAAAAGAAAATATAGAGAGATTTTAAGTCCAAGAGTGAGACTCCCTAAACATATAAGAAACTAAACTTAGCAGAACACCTTAAACCTTGTCAAAAAAAAATAAATTAAATAAATAAATAAATAAAAAGAGTAACCAAATCACAAGGGTGCAACCTTATTTAATAGAAGAATCATGTGCTTGTGCTTGCAATGCTCCTTCAAATGTCTCTCCAAATGGTAGCATCTCGTACCTTGAGGATCTCTGGCATCCAGCACCTACAACTCGAGATGCAAGTCATGAGTGCCAACTATAGTCCCCTTCTCCCCTTTTAAAGGTAAAAGCTGGGGAGAAGATAAAATGAAGTTGTGGTGCAAATTCAAGGAATTTGAGCAGGAACAAGAAGTACATCAAAGGCATTTTAACTTTCAGAAGAATTAAACCAAAGAACAAAATGTCTGCTATGAACACATAATAAAGCACGCTCATCTACTTATATCTCAATGGATTGCATTAATGCATTGACTGCAAAAGGTAAGTTTATTTTCTGTTCAAAAACTAAGTCTCATACATCATACACAAAATAAAGAGAACGGTAAATTTCCTATCATGCCCACAATATTAAGAACCTATGCAATCAGTATGAAAAAAAATGGAAGTGACATATTGTTTGTGTCCTTCCCACACCTGGACAACAACATCCGAAGAGTCGATCACTTTATAGAGCTCTCCCCATATGCGCTTACTTTGACCCTTCTCAAACATCGTGTGCCGAACAAGATCTCTGAATCCATCTTCACTTCCTTCAACGGATGTATTAGCACCATATTTCTCTTCAAATGCATCTGCAAAGTTGAAATCAAACCAAGAATTACAGAAACAAGATTGTCATACCCAAAGGCAATGGTCATAGACACATCAGTCGAGCCAGAACACACGTGACAGATCGGAAAAACATGAACATGAGATGAATTATATTTACCTTGAGATCCATCAGCCTTCTTCAATAATGATTCATAATCAAATGACACCAGCTTTGGCCGCTTCCTCTTTGTCTTAGGTCCAAAGGCATCAGCAAAAGGCTGTGTGTCGAGAAGGTGAATTCTTGCTTGCTTGGGGAATCAAAGAAAAATTATGAAATCAGCTACAAAAGGATGTAAGACAAGACTCTTGCAAATACAAATTTAAAGTTTCCTTGTAAATATAACCAGAGATCCACAAAGAAGAAGAGCTTCAAACCTTCTGATGATCATTCAAGAGGGACATGGGGATCTTTCTTTCCTTCAAAAGTACATTGTAGTTGCTCGAAAGACGGTTTTGAAGTTCCTCTCGGAAAAATTCAAGCTCTCTCTGATTTACAACACGGGTGTTGCCTTATAATTGAATGAACAAATAAAGATTTTAATTTCTTTTACAATTGACATACAGTAGGAATGGCACAAAGATCAAATAAAAGCAACAGAAATCAGCATCCTACCCATGCACGTGAAAGACAGTCCAGCAGCTTTCAAAGTACAAATAACTGCATTTATTTCATGTTTAATCCCAAGGAGGTTTTTATTCAACCCATACAAATCCCCTTGTGGTTAAAAATCTAAAGAGAAAAATTAGTAAATGAATTACAGATTAACTACACATTGAGCCTAGTCTAAAGTTAACAACCAACATCAGACATTCTAAACTTCCATTAACAGCCTTTTCAAAAAATAGTTAACCATATCATGAACTGATCATTTTCCCTTTTTTAAGAGATTAAGCTAAAAGTTCTCAACTAGTGACACCACAATATTTAGATGACTATTGTTTTTTTGTCAACAACGACAAAAGGCAGTGGCATGCTCTCTCTTCTGCAAGATTTTACCCTTAGTGTAACCTGAGAAAATCAGATCAAAATGTATTTTCTCCTAGTCTTTATACAAGTGAGTTTTAGAAAGTTAGCAACTTTTTGCATTTCGGAGAATTCAAAATATTTCAGCCTAAATTTATTTACTATAAAAAGAAAAAAAATTGAACCTGCACCTTTTTGTAGTACACAGCAAAATCAAACGTAACCGAGACCAAAAAATTGCTCAAACAAAACAAAACACATCATACCAAACCATCGGCGATCAGGTTGAATCCGAGTGGACGGCAACTCATTAGACTGCAAATCGTTCTTCAAAATCCTCCCTCTGGTGTTACGCTTTGGCCTCGTGTTATACATCTTAAGCCTTCGCACAGTGGCGGCGCTCCGCCCATTTTTGGATTTGTTCGCATCTCTATTAACATCCAGAGAATGCTTCGGCTGCCTCGCCATCTTCTTAAATTAACACCACAAAAAAAAAGCTCAAATCCTCAATAATACATAAAACTGAGCAAAGAGGAAATTGTTTCAAAGCATTTTTAGAACAGTAAATATAATAAGGCTGAAATGTAAGTACCAGGCGCTGATGGCTGTACGGCTACTATAGAAATTCAGTGAAGAATTGAAGAAACCTAATAGGGTTTCAAGAGAGGAGTAACTGTCATTATATACCTATCTGTGCTATAAACGGATCGGTCCGACTTTTATGCAATCGGGCCGAAGCGGTTTTGATTTTTTTTTTTTCCCTGCTCTTATTATTATGTAAAAATTACAGCTACAGTCCCCAATATTTGACCTTCATTGCAATCTTGTTCTCAATCTTTTTTTTTTTTCTTTTTTCTTTTTCACAATCATCAATCAGCAACCATCAACACGTGTTTAAATATGATTAACTATGGTAATAAAGATTAGACCCTAAACCTAACTCTGTTAATGCCTTCCCCGCACCACGACTAGAGGCTTGATAAATTAATTAGCAAATCTACTTTATGCAAGGAAAATGGCATGTCCAATCGGACAGTACTTGATTTGCTACTTTTTGTCGCCAACTTCGAATATATGTGGAGTTATGAAAGTGAGAAGTATTGAACACGAGTCTAAAATAATGAGGATGCGGGCTTCTTGAGTTAGACGAGAGATAGAAGCTAAAGAAAACGACAATCGGTAACACAGATTTGACTTATGAGTGCAAGGAAAACCAAACATTTTCGAAGAAAAAGGACGAGGATGAAAGTAATTAATTTTATTTATTTACTCATAATTTTACTTATGCCCTGTTTGTGTCAAATTATTGTAGAATGAGCATGAAAAATATAGTCGTTATTGGGATCCACACAAGAGATTGAAAATTTGAATTTAAATATTGATGTGATGGATAACGGTCATATTTTTCATTTTAATGAGATAATAATTTAGCTCAAATGGGGCCTTATTAAGTAGTTTTATACCTACTGCAATTCAATTCAATTTTATTATGGTCTAAACATATCTAAGATGAACTTTATCCGATGTGATTAAGGTTGATAAGCAAAATGACTTAATTTAATTCTTTAGAGTGTGTTTGAGCCACATTAATTGAAAGAACCAAGAGGAGCTTACTTGCGGCAGATCATAGTATCCTAGTTGTAGTTATTAATGTAATGGAAAATATTATTTTATTGAAAAATGTGTGGTTGAAAATTAGCAGAAAAATGAAAATGAAAATTTTAATGTGGCTCAAACATTAGCTTAATAAACGAATCGTACATGAAATAATCATTATCTAATACAGTGCACCAAAACTATCCTTAATGTATAGACTGATACTCAACACGAATACCAGAATACGAGAGCTTGAAAACTTTACCATAGTAAGATAAGTCTAGTTACTTTAATCAAGTTGAAGAGTGAAACAAATTACTTTAATTTTTTTAATTTTCATCGGAACCACCTTCAACAAAATAGCCTAGATTTAAATCTCGCCTCCAAATATCACATCTATGTTCCCTCCACCCTTCCAGCTATATCATTCCATAGGACTTGGAGTATGCTGGAGGGAACGGGACAGGGCAGCAAAAGGGGGTGGTGATGAAGTGCATAAGAAATTATGATTTATGATGAGGTGGGATCGCAAAGCAAAATAATGATTCCATGATAACTTCGAGTTTGTCCGTTTTTTACGAATTGCTAGTCTAATTCGATTGAAAACGAGCCATGATCACAAATCATAGCATTGGGCCATGACGTACGTCGAATTTTGGACAGATTTATCGTTTTTATTATTTTTATTATTTATTTTTCGAATTTTGATAGGATTTTACTATTTAAAGCATCATAAGCCCTTTGAAGTCGTAATTTATTGAATTGAATAAAATTTCTTGTGAGTTTTCTCATCTTTGTAAGGTTGATCATCTTTCCTATAATCTTCCACCATGTCAAGTAAGAAAAAGATAACCAGTAAAAGTATATCCTAACAATATAAAAGAGGTGATTTTTTTTGAGACAGATGTTGAATTTTTCTATCGTCAACCAAAATGACGTCATTTAAATACTTCCACATTTGTTTTCATAATCCGTATTCCCTAGATCGTTGTCTACTCCGCCTCCATAGCGACACTAAGAAACACACTTTGAGCTTCCCTTTCATTTTTCCTCCAGCCATCAAACACATCGGTAAAATTAACGAGAAATTAAAATTGGAACGATTCAAAATAACAAGCCAAGAGGGCAAATAGACAAAACCAAATGAATATAGCACAGTAAAAAAAAACTCCATCCTTGGCAACAGTGTCGTTGGTAGTCATGGTAGGTATGGTAGTTTGGCCGATAGGAGAAGAAGAATGAAAGAATTTCTAAGAATGAGAATTTGGCTGCAATAGATGACACCGTTGAAACATATTTTAAGAAGAAAGAGTATGTTTATCTAAATAAAATGTCAGATATCTAAATACAAGTTTATTTGAAAATGGATGGCATAAATGAAATTGAAACAGGTGCAAGGAAGAAAATGTAAAAATAAATAAATAAATAAATAAAAAACGGCCCGTGTCTTCGGGCTACAGGAAGACGCGGCTGTCTCCGTGCGCGCATGAATTTTTTTTATTTTTTTTATACATTGAGATACATAATACATAATCTTATTTTTTTATATGCAATGTGCTAATAACTATATTGTAATAAGATGTACGTGAGATTCTTTTTCTATATTTGATCACTATAATATAAAAAATGGGCAAAACTCGCAATTTCTGAAATTATTACTGAATTATTTCTTTTTTTTTTTTTGTCAAAAAATGAATATTTCATTCTATTAATATTAATACTAGAAAACATTCTATTAGATATTAATTTTTACAGTTTTTATTCTTATATTTGAATTCAGAATAAAAAAAAAAAAGCAAAAAAAAAAATAAAATCAGTGCATCCCCACTAAACATAACTTCATTCCATACACGAGAAATTAAAATAAATTTGTTGAAACATATCAATCGAAGTAATGATTGGCCATATAAAATGAAGTGATTATAATAAAATTAAATTTATTAGAGAAAATTGAAATTTTTGGATGTGATCCTAGTAAAATTAAACTTATAGGAGAAACGTGAAATTTATGGATTTATAGTCTGAACACCTAAAGGTTTATATTTATGCGAAATGAAAATGGAAAAAGCAATGCTGTATTATTAAATGTACGACTTTCTACATAATGAATTTCGTGAAAACTTATATAAATAGATAAATTATCATTTGATGGATGTAATCACAAGTCTATATTTTATTAAAGTAGCAATACATGAAATTTGATATACATGTGATAAATGTGATTATAGATAATTTATCTTGTATGATTTTGATACTATCATGGAAAAAGTTTATATGTTTGAAGCTTATAATTCAAGCAATATTATCATAAGTGGAGTAAATACACGTTGTACTATTTTCGCTTGA
This sequence comes from Fraxinus baroniana, assembly GCA_903798355.1. Classification (NCBI taxonomy): domain Eukaryota; kingdom Viridiplantae; phylum Streptophyta; class Magnoliopsida; order Lamiales; family Oleaceae; genus Fraxinus; species Fraxinus baroniana. Next base: position 11,040 of record CAIGRO010058789.1, read on the forward strand.
TCGAGATTTTGTCCATTGGGTTTCCCTGATAAGGTTTTTAATGAGACAATATGTGTGACATATTCGAAAGAATAAATGTACTTTTTTTTCCTTTATTAGGATTTTTCCCAATAAGGTTTTAACGGGCACATTCTTTATGTAATGAATATTCATAACATAAAATATTTTATTACTCTAAATTATTGGTACTATTTTTTCATTTGTTGGCATTTTTGTCCTATCAAGTTTTTGTCAAATAATATTTCAATGAGATAGTTATTGTGTAAATAGTCATTTAAGGGGGAGTGTCGTAAATATAATAGTATTTACGAATGACTTTTATAACTCTGCAGCTCTAATCATTATGACCGTTATATCCCGTATAGCTTAATTATTTCTATAAATAAAAGGCTTTGGTTGTTAACAAAACACACAAATTTATTGATTTTTCTCTTTTGTTCTCTCTAGTTTATAACATAAAACAATAAAATTGTATCTATTAATAAGATATTACAAATCGACCCAAAAAAGTCAATAGTCATAGTCGTAGATAAACTGGTTTGATTTTTAAATAATTAAATAAATAGATAGATTATTCTTTTTTGTGAAGTGAACCAATAACACCTGTTTCAGTTCATTTGATTTTCAAGCGAACCAGTCAGTTCTAAGATTCTTTTAACATGTTTGCAATTTCAATTTCTTATTTATATAACTAGATTGGATTTTCAAATCGATTTCTACTTTCGTCAGTCGAACCAGTCAGTTTAATTCTTCTGACGTTATTTATTTCATTTAATCTTCATGAAAATTTTATTCTTTTTCTTTAAGTTTTTGATCATTTTAATTATAGTAGTTTATGTATTTATTCATTAATATATTTTGTTAAGTGATGGCATATACATCAATTTTGACAGTTTGGTTGATATCAGTTGATGTTGCAAGCATAATTGTCATTAATTTTAACAATACTCATTCAAATCAATGGTCAGATTTCTTACACATAGGGGGTGCCAACTTGATATACAAAAATAATTTACAAGTAGATTAATTCATTTAAAAAATATGAATATTTGAATTAATATTTGTATATTTCTTTACAGTATATATGCCTCTGTTCAGGTTTCATTATTATTATTTTGCTAAAATTTTACTTTTTAAAAATTAAATAATAAGTGAGTATTACTTGTGAATCCTATAAGTATCGTTAAAATTAATATTTAACTTTGAGTAGTATTTTAGCAAAAAAGAAAAAGTATGTACACTCTTGTAGGTGAAGCATTTAGCGAAAAAAAATTAAAAAAATTATTGTGAAACCTGTATGATGGCCTTTAATTTAAAAAAAATTATGTTTTGAATATTATTTTTTCAAGAATTTGTAGTTAAAAAGTATGAGTTTTTTTAGATTTACGTGTATAATATTTTATCGTGTGAATGTGTAGTTGAAAATGAGTATAAAAAATTAAATTAAAGTAAAGTAAATTAAATTAAATTAAAGGCACTGTTTCTATTTCCATGTTATCTCATTTATTGACAATGCTGCCTATTATCAAGTCTAGATCTAGTATCTCCTTACTACATACAGGGGCGGAGGCCCATTAGGTCCAGTGCGGGCAAATGCCCGCATTGAACTTTTGGACCAAAAAAATTTTGTTGGGCCAAATTTTTTTTTTTTTTAAAGGAAACCCATTACCCCCAGCCCAAGATTGAAACACCTAAGCCCGATAAGCCCAATAGCAAAACAAACAACTGTCCTTCATTTCCTATTCATTTGGAAATTGGAATTGGGGGCAAAATCAATTTCAACCCAATTTCAATCTCTCCTCTTCAATCTTCGGTCGCCCTTCGCCGGTTCGTTCGCCCTTTCCCGCCTCTTCATTTCTCCAGTCCGCCGCCGACCGCGCGTTCTCCCGTCGTCGCAGCTTGTCCCGCGTCTGCCCCCTCTTCTCCTCTTCTTCCACCGAGTCGCGTTATCTGTTTCTGTCCATATTCGATCGCCCCTGCCTGTTCGAGCTTCAAGCTT
>CAIGRO010058793.1:0-22007 GCA_903798355.1 Fraxinus baroniana
CAAGTCAATGATTGGGCAGTTGGACGACTCTGCTTCAATTTTCTGATTACTCCAAAAGAATGTTTAAAGGGACATTTTCATAGATGTCACAAAATTTGAAAATACATCAAAAGTTATCACTTTTACAAAAGGTAATTTGCACAAAACGTTCCTACCTATTGACCTCATTGTGGAAAACATCATTACCTTTCATTTCTTGGTATTTTTCCTCTCATTTCAACATTTCTTTGCGACAAACGTCCTTCCGTCCACCTCCCGTCAGTTTCTCTGTCAATTAATTAAAAAAACGTTGTTTTCTTATAAATCAACAAGGATAATATCGTCCCACCCATATCCCATTCAACCCCTTCTTCCCATCTTCAACCTAGTCCATAAGCATTAACGGTAACATGAAATTATTACATTAAATAAAGAAAAAAATGTCGTAAAGAATATAGCTGCTATCATTTTAGGTTGTTGGAAAGATTTACAAAATATATACAAAGGGATAAATTGGCTACACAGATTCACCAACTATGGCTGCTATCATTTCCAGTTTCTGTTTGTGCTTATTAAGGGTGCAACAAATGGATAATTTGAGAACGAGTGTAAATGGTGGTTACTGTACGTATTACGAGTCAATGGTGTATGACCCATTTTGGCTCAGTTGGTGAAGATGAATTGGTCATTTTCCCTTTTTAAGAATCATATTAACCTATGATGATAATCCCTACATAGTAATATTTTCTATATGAACATCCCTACATTTAAAGTATATTGGTGTAAAACATTCATACTTTAAATTCTATTGGCGGAAAACATCCCTAAATTTCAACCAAAAAAAAAAATAAAATAAAAATAAAATTGTGCCGAACATCCCTGTTTTCTTCTCTGTGCAGCAAATTTCTACGCAGAAACTAAAACTCCAATTCTATCACAACATCTCATCATAATTAATTTACCAATTGAACCACAACATCTCAGACACAATTCATCCACCAATTAACTAAAAAATGTACAAAAAAATCAAATGATTATGAAACAATTATATCCACCAATTCAGAAAACATATATCTATCAGTTAACACAAACAGGTTCACAGGGGTGCTACATTATATCCAGCAGTTCAAAAGCATCAAAACTAGTTCAACATTATGTCAAAACAGTTCCAAAAATCAAAAAACAGAAGCAAAAAAATTAACAGAACATCGATGGACAGCTTCATCCTAATTGCGAGCTGGAGGTGGTGCGCCTTTGCAACCTCTCCTATTGTGTCATGTTGCACCACAGTTTCAACTTGTCATTATCAGCCTCGATCTTTTCCCCTGACCTGTTGTTGTCTTTGTAGTTGATTGTGAAGTATTAGCATTGCTCTTCGACATTCGAGACTTCTTAGGTTGACTTGAAGAAGCCACCTCATTTGGCTTTTTTCTTTTATTTTTCTTTGGCCTCCCAATCCTCTTGGTGTACACCAGTGGATTGAGAAGGTTCAGACCTGGGGTTGGCCATGAGTCCGGACATGTGATTGGAGAAATTGATGGTGTATATGTCCTGATATATGCATCCTTTTTGTAGATGTCATCAATCAATTCCATCACGTTTAGGCCTCTAGATACAACTGAGGAAATCACATGGCTACAAGGAATTCCCGATAATTGCCAACCACGACATGTACAAGTTCTTTCCCTTAAATCCACATCATGTAGCATAATTCTTACATTGTGTTGGACTTGGAACTTTTCATTGCCTGTGTATTCTGCCCATTCCGTCCTTGCAAGCTTACTTTTTTTGTCCTGAATCTTCTGAATCCTTGTTCCTACCACTACTGACCACCGATCACATGACTCCCTACGGGCTACAATTCTCTTCATCAAATATATCCTTATATTCTCTAGCATTGTAAGAATTGGCTTCTCTCTTGTACTCACAATTGTGCTATTAAACGATTCACATAAATTGTTGAGAAGCATGCCACATTGATTCCCCTCTCTGAAGTGGGATTTACTCCAATGAGAAGCTGGTTTTTGTTCAAGCCATCCATAAGCAACAGGGTCCAAGTCCAACATCTGTTGCATGTGTTGAAGCCACTGTGGCATAGTAGTGGCTCTGGCTGCATCCCACAAACAATTCTTCAACGCCAAACCCTTGTAACACTCACTAAAATTGTTATAAATATGTCTAACGCATGTCATATGCTCTGAATGCTCAAATAATGACTCAATTGAATTAGTCAACCCCTTTTGCTTATTGGAAATGAACGTCCAATGATGACTGTTGTGTATATGCAAATCATCCTTCAAGAGACCCAAAAACCATATCCAATTATCGCCATTCTCAACTTCAACAACTGTATATACCACCGGATACATACCATTTTTGGCATCGACACCAACTACAGTTAACAACTGCCCACCATGCTCTGTCTTCAAAAAGTATCCATCTACCCCAATTACCCTTCTACAGCCCCTAACGAAATCATCTCTCAAAGTACCAAGGTAAATATACAGTCGTCTGAATTCTGCAGCATATCCCTTAACCAAAGAAGTTGTCCCAATATTTGTCCTTTTCAACTCCTCACAATAATCCTACAATAGTTTGTGATGGTCCACCACACTTCCTCTAATTTTTTCAAGTGTCTTCTCCTTTGCTTTGTACACTTGCCAATTTGAGATATCACCCAAACCATCCCGTTTAACCCTTTCCATGATGCACTAACTGAAATATTTTGTTGAGCCCTCCAATCAGATAAATACCTCTCTGCCAAATAGGTAGAGGTCACTCTGAAGTTTTTATACACCATAAGGGGGCAAGTATGCTCTTCTACGAATGTTTTGATCACCCAACTTGTCTTGATATGCTCCTTGGTAGCATACAACACCCACGGAAAATCTCCTTTACACTTGGCTCTCAATCTTTGAGCATCATCCTTTTATCTCTCTGTTGATTCTAATTGAATGCGCGGTGATTGCAGTCTTTAGAATGCCCTTTAAATCAAATACCATGCCTGCAGAAGGAAAAAAAGTGAATATATATCAAACCTCATTAAACAGAATTACATAATCAGACTTAAATAAAGAAGTAAATAATATGTTACCTATTCTAAAGACTGGATCCTCCATATCTGTCCCCGCATTAAAAGCATCACTAAAGCTCTCCTTCTTGAAGTTGTATCGTCCTCATCTTCATTATGAATGCTTCGTAAAGCATCGGAGTCCCCAGTCGGTATTCGAATCCCGAACATGCTGGTCATTTGATTCGCCAAATCTGAAGTCAACCTTTCACTCCCAGCTTCAGCAGTACCTACATGCTCCTGTTCCATCTCATAATCAGATTCCACCAAACCTTCGACTTCCTCTTTCCCCCTTAGTTCTTCTTTATCATCTTCAACTACAACTTCGTCCTCTTCTACACTCAAATCACCCATATTTGTATCTTTCACGTTATGGTATTGTAAGGTTTCCTCGTACTGTGACCACAAGTCGTCAGCATGCTCTTCAAAATATTGATCACCCCAATTACCCTCAAGCTCCCTTCCTTCATTTTCTGCAGCTGAAGGTACATAACAGTTTTCAAATGTTTGGTCTTCATCAGCTTGTGAAGACCAAGGATGCAACGACAATGCATATGATGGCATTTGGGCTACAACATATATTTTCACTTTTGGATGTCCATCTCTGTCTCGGAGCATTCCCTGAATATCCTCTTCACTCTCCAATTTTGTCAACCCATTCCCTAAGCTCAATTTTTTCTTCTTATAGTAAAACTCCAACCCTCTTTCATCACTAGTTTCATGTAAGAATTTACGCAAATTTTCTCTTGTGCACCATTTCCTATGAAAGAAGTCCATGAATAGAACGAATCCCTCTTCGTACGCCACATTGTTTGGCTTATCAAAAAACTGGCCTCCATAATGTACTTCCACAATGAAATATTGAGCATTACCACCTGTATGCAATATTGTACACATTAGGGACACTGAATTCACGCCAAAGTGCAATATGCGCACTGACAAAGACCATGCTCACATTCACATAATTGGGGGGTTTCCATAATGAAATTATGTCACTTCACAGTGGAATTAGATGATTTTCCATAAAATTTAAGGAATGAACACATATCATAGCTGGGTCGCTCATCGCCAAGGTTTCTCAAATACGGAAGAAACATGATGCTCTTCGAAGGTCTGCGCACCAAAATATAGTATCAGACCATTGGTAAAAACTCTAAAAAATGCTAAAAATCAAAATACAAAACGGAAAACAAAAATACCCAACAATAATTTTTCTTACCTCGCTCGCTAAGGAAACCCTCAATGCGTTTTCTCCACTCTGTACCCTCAAGATGAGATGTGAACATATGAGAGGTGGAAGGAGGAACAGTTGTAGAAGTTGAAGAAAAAGTCGGACTTTTTTAAGAAGATAACTGTAAGAGATTGTTCGCGCGGGAGGGGAGATGAAGGGGTTGAATGGGGTGGAACGATATTACCCTTGTTGATTTATAAGAAAACATCATTTTTTTAATTAAATGACGAAGAAACTGACGGGAGATGGACAAAAGGACGTTCATCACAAAGAAATGTTGAAATAAGGGCAAAAATGCCAAGAAATGGAAGGTAACGGCATTTTTCACAATGATGTCGATAGATATGGACGTTTTGTGCCAATTACCCCTTTTACAAATTGTGCTAAAAAATGTCATTTTTGGGTATGAATGTTTAAATCACCCTTAGATATACCTTTTTGGGAGCATTTAATGCTAATTAATGCTTGAATTTAATGTTCTTTAATGCCATGGTGTGATGTTTTGAATTGTGTATTAGAAATCATTGGATTATATATATATACACACATTGAGTAATATGAATTGTTAAGGGAAAAAAAATCACATGAATGTGTAAACCGATTTTCATACACAAAAAATAAACCTCAACTTTCTTCACTTCTCCATTCCAACAAGAAGATGAAATTATTAGTGGATTCATCTTCCATTTTTGAGAGGTTAGCATTTACAAATTGTAATGTTTTTATATTATAACTTACTATTTTTAAATAATGATACCAGTACTTAATGTTATGAAGAATATCTTCCAATCACAACATTGAATGCTTCCTGTCAATTTTGATAGTTAAACTATCAAAACAGACTATCAAATTCGATATTTTCGAAATGTCAGGATACACATTTCAACTATCGATTTCACCTATTTGCAATAGTTTGGATTTAAATATTCAATTGTATGACTTTCATGCTATTAAATACCGACATATTGATTGTGTAGAATGCTTATCATTGCAATCTCAACTTTTCAAGTATGAGTAATAATACGAGTTTAGCCTACGCATCAGGAAATGCAATCGATGTGGAAAAGTTGGAAATAATCAGGCCACATGTTCGAATCATGTTCGAACACAAAGCACGTAAATAGGAATGATGTTCAAATGTTGGAATTGTATTTTGCATCACACTATGATGGCGTTAAACATTTTATATATGTTATCAGTTTTGTACCGTTATCATTTACAGACATTAGTTGTGTAGAAATAACAATACAGGCAAAGTAGTAACTTTTCATTAGCCGTCGACAGTTCAACTGTGCCGATCCTGACAGATTGTCTCAATAATTCTCGACAATTTGCAAAGCAATGAATTAAACTAAAAATTTGAGTATAACGAATAATCGGATGTACAACATTATGTACATACGTTATCACGTGAGTCCTTGACAGAAACTAGAAAATATAAATATAACCGATAATTGTCGGCATTGAGGTCCCACTTCAATTGTCGTCAATATTTTGAGTGTTCACCCCCACTATATTCATTCACATCGTCTGGGTTTATGAACCTATGTACTCGAAAATAATAAATTGAGAGGAAGAAATTGTATATGTTTGAATCATAATAGTAAACACACATAGAATTCCCCATGTCCATAACATTAATACATCTATACAAATAAGGATCATATCATAATCACACTATTGTCCTTCAATCACTTGAAAGAATCAAACATGAGCACAATCAGCATCGTTCACAATAACAATGTATTTGAGCAAAATAACATAAATTAAGGCTTAATAGCACAAAAAGTCCCTACGTTTCATTTTTTCACATTTTCGTTCTTACTTTTATATTTCATTGCGTAAAACATCATTTTCGCCATTTTTTAATGTAAAATAACCAATATACCCTTCTATTTAAATAAAATAACAAAAAAGAGAAGAAAAATAAAGAACAAATTATAATCTTACTTCTAAATTTTTTAAAAAAGTGCAAATGAATCTAAATACATTATTAAAATATTAAAAATAATCAAAAATAAAAATAAAAGCCGTTCTCTCTCCTCTTCTTCCCCTCCCCCTCCCCCTCTCCCTCTCCCTCTCCCAGCCTCCACCACCACCACAACCACAAGAACTAACAACGATGTAAGGAGAACATTTAAAAACCTCCGGAGAGCTTGGTTGCACTCTATTGTTCGCCACTCAATATGTCTCTTCAACTCCTCATTCTCCACACAAATCCTTTTCCTCTCAGTCACCTTTACCTCCAATTCCTTCTCCTCCTCAAATTTCTTTTGCACCTCCAGCATATGCCCGTCCAACTCAATAATCATATGGAACTTAGTCAAGTCCTCCAATAAAGCCTTCTCCTGCTCCAATACCTCCTTCTGGCTCGGTCCCTTCTTCAAACTGTCCAATTTTGCCTCCAATTCATTCACATTTCTTTCAACAGTCTTCACATTCTCTCATAGTTGAAGATCGATAACAGCAAAAGATTGATCCATATGGTTTCTTGAATCAATTGAAATGGAGGTTGTCAAATGAAGAACAGTAAAAACCCTTATAACAAAGCTTAGCTTGATTTTTGAACGAACCCGCACAGAAGCTTTGTGTGAGCAGTGAGCTGCGTTTACTTTCAAAGAATGACCCCGAAAGCCGCCCATTTGCAGAGGTTAACGTGATTCCTTTGATTTCAGTATCCCTTTATTCAACGATTGTGATTCTTCAAGAGAATGCTACTTCCACGATCTTGAACCTGTCCATATCCTCCAAGGAGGATTTGATATCGTCTCATGGTGTTCTTGATGTCCTTTCACATGCCCTGCGAAACCTTGCTTTCCCTTTTGTTGCCCAGTGCCTGTTGAATATGGAATCATTTCTCCCCATTATTGGGCACAAGCGGGATATAATATTGGATTCCGTAGCACGGCGGCTACTGGCGCCTCTCATAGTTGAAGATCGATTGAGGTTTGTCCGTTTCTCTCTTTTTTTGTTTTTGTTTTTAATATTTTAATAATTTATTTGGACTCATTTGCATTTTTAAAAAAATTTAAGAGTAAGATTGCAATTTGTCTTTATTTCTTCTCTTTTTTGTTGTTTTATTTAAATATAAAAGGGTATATTAGTAATTTTACGTTAAAAATGATGAAAATGATGTTTTTCGCAATGAAACGTTAAAATAAGGACGAAAATAAGAAAAAATGAAACATATGGACGTGTTCTGCAAGAAGTGTCCAATGTAGGGACGATTTGTGCTATTAAGCCCATAAATTAAACATACATGACAATGAATCTAAAGAATTTTTCAAATAAATATGAAAATAAAACATGAACGTAAAAACATTCAAAATACCATAATTTATAAGTTCAAAACGATAAACATTTTTTTCCCAATTAAAAAAAAAATACTACTTCGTGTTATTTGCTCTCTAAATCGGACTCCTAGTTTATGGAGTCCGATTTGACTGATGCTGACGATATTCGAACGTACGTCAAACGCCATTTCTTCATCACCATCGTTTTTTCATTTTCAATTGTATCAGTGACAGTTGAGGGAACCCGATACAATCCTTTCGCTAGGTAACAACATTGTACGTCCTCTATGTATACATTCATCTTCGGATAAAACGAACTCGAAATTCATTTGCAAAATTATTAACATGAACAAATTCCAATGGCCAGATGATGATATAACATGTATTTAATTCGTACGAGACATAGTGAAGCATCTGAAACAAGTTTATCGTTGTATTATAACTATCAAGAAACCAAGTGAAACAATCTATTGAAAATGACAGATTTTCTCGAGAGATGGCTTCCATCTGAACTTCAAATATACTCTCCATATACTAACATGAATTGGATGTTTAAATAAATAATAGCTTTTGAAAAGAACCTAATTAATGTAGAAAATGAGAAATAACTAAACACTGCATAATCCTCAAAAACCAACTTATATGACTAATTTATGAAATTAAAAACCAACAAAATATCCTACTAACAATTTAACAAATAAACAAAAATTGATGAAAACAAAAACTCAAATAATCAATAAAAGCATACATGCCAGAGACTTCATTTTCATCCATCTCCTTTTCAATGTGAGCAATTAAAAAAACAGAAACAAACAAAAAGATCCAGAGAAGAAGACACGGGTCAAATTCAAAATATGGCAATGGTTCTGTATCACAATCTCAATTGCTACTAATAAGAAATCGATAAACAAAGATTGAAAATGTGAAACAAAAATAGAAATTTCAGTAGTCATTTCGCTTGTTGTAGATGCTATGTCGGCCGAACGAGAAAGGAGAGTCGAGCAGGGAAACGACTAACGTAGAGATGGCAACGGGGCGGGACACCCCCTTCCCGCTCCGCCCCACCTTAGAAGTGGAGAGGCAGGTTCGGGGCGTGGACTTGCCTCATTTCCTGCCCAGTTTAAATTTTTTTTTCAAAAATTTCTAGTTAAAACTATTTTTTTTTTAATTTGAAGTTAATTATTTTTTTTATTCTTCACGGGATGGATTCGGGACGAGACACCCTCTTCTCGCCCTGCCCCACTAACCCATCGGGGAGGGGTAACGCCGGGGCGAGACTGGTTTTTTTTTTTGCCTTCACTAGATTAGTGGATGTCAGAGCTTTCAAGATTTGAGTTTTGATTTTTTTTTCTTTTTTAAATGAGAATAGGGGGAAGAAGAGTAGGGTTAGAGAAGGAGGATTTTTTGCTGTTAAGGTGGGGTAGGTTTGGTGTGATATTTTTCTGTTTTTTGTACTATTTTTTCATCTAATATTTTGCAAAGATCATTAAAATGTGACATTTTTTAAAATACCAATTCAAAAAGTGATGAGGTGCAATTTCCTCATTTTGTTTAAATATCTAACAGATTGATTATAAATATATTTTCAAACTAAACAGAGAAAAATGGTTCAATTTTTTGTTCATTAGGATCAAGAAACTCACAATACTGATTTTCATGTTCATCCAAAACATTTGAAATCATGTTTATATGTATAGAAATACTATTTTTAAGACTATTTTTATATAAAATATGAATTCAAAAGTTTTAAATGACCGGCCAAACAGCCACAAGAAGAACTTAGTCTCAAAACCAAAGGCATAACTTACAATGTATGACCATTCATGAAAAGAACAATGGAAGACTCCCTCAAAGAACATTCAATGCAGTTTATGATGCTGGTAGCACTCAAGGCCTTCAAAATTGCAGCTGCCTAATAGCTTCCAGTTTGGTTTAGCTCGACCACCTTTGTATGCATACTCCGAACGTCTGAGTAAAACCTCCTCTGAACATTTGACTCATAAATCCCATTCTGATCCTTTGCACCGTACTTCAACAGAAACTTGACAAGCTAATATAACATAATGTTGATTCAATAATCAATACATAATCATCGCCGGTCCTAAGCCCAAGTGAGGGAGGTAGCGGTAGGTTGATAACTAGCATAAAACTGTATCAAATCTTATGATTTGAAACCCTATAATACACACTTGTTTATCGACCCATGTAACATATTCAAACGACAGGTAATATCAAGAAAATAAACAAAGTTCAGGGAACCAAGGTTTGACTCCTACCAGGAGCACTCTATCTTCTCCAAAAGAGCTGAACGTCGACAAACGTACAGACATTTGGAACTTATTGCATCATTCAACAGACTGTCGCTGTAGATGCCGAAAGTGGGCAAATAAATGATATATCCGATCAGTTCGTTTGCATTGCATCAGCATGGTACTTCTCTAAATCGGCATCCAGGTCTTCAGCAGATACCTTCTCACCACGGCCTCTTCCTCGTCCACGACCTCTTCCAAATCCACGACCCCGTCCACTACCACGTGAGTTTCCAAACCCACCAACCCTTCTTTGTCCACTGTTCCACAGCCATATTTCAATCAAAATATGATAAAACAACCCACTGATCATGTCATTCCTCAGGAAAACAATAGTTGCAATGAAGTTTGAGAAAAAAAGGTATAACTAAAATCAAATAGATGGACCAAAATTCGGTGCTGTGAATCAAATATATGTGGCAAGCTACAGTTCAGAGTTGCACTCCCAACCAAATCAGAGAATTTTCTTTATTTTTTTTCTTAGTTAAAATTTTTATCTGAATCGCCACTTTTAGTTAATATTTTGTTCTAAAAAAATAAAATAGATACTTATTCCATCTTCCCAAGTAGGGGTGGGCAAATTAACCGGCCTATCTGACTAACAGGACCGACCCGAGCCAACTGGGGTCAGTCTAGTCCCATTTCACCAGTTAGTTAGTTTGGGTCGGGTTCTTGTAATTGTCAACCGACTCGGATAAGATCGGGGTTTAGCAATTAAGAACTAATCCTACCCATTCCCTATGGAATTTTTCATTTTTTAAAAAATCATTTAAATCTAAAATGAAAATGGGCCTAAAAATCATTTACATGACTGAGGAATTTGCCTTCTCCCTTACTGTATGTGTGTATATGTTTTACAGACGATAAGCTGACCCAAAAAAGTTACTTTAAAACAGGCCCAAGCCAATACCTGCAGGCAAAAAAATCCATGATTTTGGGCCCAAACCCAAACTGACTTAACTAACCCCGACCCAAACCGAATCTAGGACATCATCATAGTGTGTGAAGAAGATACAAAACAATCTCTTAAGGAATAGTGGAGAACAGAGTGTGATGTAAAAGACGCTACTGGCAGGAAATTTGTGAATGTAAATTTGGTGGACAAGTGAGAAAAATAATGGATAACAAGAGCTTTAATGAGGTAAGAGGTATAAAACATAGAAGGGTCAAGAGAACAACAAATCTGTTTTAGGTTCTGATGAACCATATCTATGGACAATGTCAATTTATTCAACTGGTAAGTTGCTAGAAAGTGTAGGATAACGCTAGAAGGTAATAAATAACTGTTGAAACGAATTTTTTGGGACTGCAGTTGCAATTATCCCCTTTGTTCTTAAATAGATCTAGATCATAATAAATAGAATCTCGATCATAATAGACAGCCTACAATCCGAACTGAGGACGGGTTTTTGGAGCTAGCTCACCCTCGCGAACATCTTTAAAATTATAAAATTTTTATTCATTCCAACAAACTCTTTACTTTGTGCTTTTTATTTTACTTTTTTCCATCATTCATTCTTTTTCCCTCATATTTCAATTCAATATATATATATTTTAGATGTCAATAGATTAAATATTCGATAGATTATGAATAATTGAGTACTGGAGCATCGAAACTTATAATTTTATTAAATACAATCATGATAAAATACTAATTGAGAGAGAGTTTGACTCTCCAAATTAAAAAGTCAGACCACTCTATTTTAAAAAATTAAAATAAAGAGTCTCTTGAAGTCTAATGTCAAGTTTTGACTTTTTAAAATAAAGAACATCTCACATTTAAAGAGTCTATTTGAGATGCTCTAGAAAATGATATTGATCATGTACCATACTAAGTGTCACCCAATTTCTAATATATCTAGGTATCATGTAATCATTCTTTCATCAATCGCTTGACCATATTAATCCCATAAACCCAGCCAATGTTATATTCTTCTATCTCCTCCATTAGAGCCTGCTTGGGAGTTTTGGGATACTAGTTATGAGATCTCTTAAAGTACCGATTTTGAAAGTTTATGAATGATCCAATTTTTGTGGCTTTTAGTAGCAGTTTTTAAAATAATCTAACCCATGCTAGAGAGTTTATTATCCAACGATTCTATAATTTGTATTAAAAGTAAAATTACATAGATGCCCATATATAAAAAAAGGTAGGTGCGTGTAAAAAATATAGAGCGAATGTGTATGTCACTCCTTAAAAAAATTCAATATAGCTTTACATAGTTTATCCAAACATTTTGTATTGTATATGAACTAACATGTGGACTAATTAATGTTGATTTTAATAAACTCTTACATGCCATTTTCTATTGGAAATAATTGTTTTATAGGGTGAAATTGGAAGAAATTTTGAAAAATGCCAAAAACTACCAAATTGGTAGGTTGAAAAATACAGCCTAAATTACACTACAATGGCCCCAAAAACTAACAAGCACTGATTTTCCCAATTTCTCATAAATAGCGTCACTAGTGGGAAAAACTAGCAAGCCGCCCCTAGAGTTTAAACCTATTGGAAGAAGAAGTGTTTTCCTCAATTTCCTACATTATCTTTTTTCTAAAATAGCCACTACCCTAGCTTATGGCTTGTTTGAAAAGTGTGCATAAACAGTTTAAATTATACATACATATAAATAAGTTATGGACAGGTGGGTATCACTTGTGAGTCCCATAAAATGTGATGATAAAAAGTAATTTGACTGTATAAAAAATTTATAAACATTGGCCAAACATAGGATTGTAACACAGAACTGGCTGTTAAAATACAAGTCAGATACTCTGCACGTAAAACCAGTGGCAACGGTACATGTTAAAACATACAAGTAATCAGAATACCCACCTTCTAGGAACTACATTTGCATCACCAAAAGCACCAGCAGGTGGAAGAACAGCAGCAGCAGTAGCGGTAGCAAGGTTAGTTCCTACAAGCTCTATTTTCATCGGTTTCCCATCAAGCTGAACATTATTATATCTCTTGACAGCATCAAATGCGTCTTGTCTTCTTGAGAAGACTACTTCGGCTGTACCCTAAAGAAAAGAGTATTCTCTGAATCTCAGATAGACGGAAACTTTGCCAGAATACCACATAAAGCCCAATTTGAAAAATACCTTTGATCTCCCACTCCTATCATAGTGTACTGTATACCGTTTCATATCACCAACTTCTGAGAAGAGTTCCTGCAGATTTAAAAAATGTATACTTCCAAGTTAGGAATAGTCAATTAACCATTCTTAAAGTACATGATAATGACAGGAAGAACGAGCCAGGAATAAACAAATTAACGAAGCAACAAAATATGCTAGATTCATATCAACTGGATTATTCTCTTAACTCTTCCTGCAGAAGATTAAATCAAATGTGAATCATTTCCTACTACAACCAGAACATTTCGACTTATATTAGCTAACTAGATAGGATAAAGCAAACTAACCAGAGGCATAAAAATCACAATTAGATCAGGAAGTCAATGCCTTTAAAAAAAGCGCTTAATCTGGAAATGCTCGACAATTTCAGAGAGAAAAAAACAGCGTAAAAGAACACTATGCCCCTGTTTGGGCTCCATTTTTTTTTTCTTTCCAAAAACCCATTTTCCAAAACTCATTTTCAACCACATATTCTTCCATCAAATAATTTTACATGTGAACCTATTTTTTAACTACACATTGTCCAAAAAAATCACTATTCCAAAGTACATTTCCCCCAAAAATGGAGGTTAAACAAAGGGCTATGACATTTGAGGAATAAATGTGGATGGCTAAAGAAACTGACTATAAAACAGCAGAAATCTCGAGTAGAATAATCATCACTAAGACACCACTGCTGTGTGAAAAAATGCAGTCATAAGATTTCCTGTGTAAACAATCTATGTTCAGGAAAAAAGTTAAGTCTCTGTTTGGTGGGAATTAAAATCAAATTTTTAGTAGATTTTGATAAAATTTGACGAAATATATGGTTGAAAAATTGTGGGTCCCATAAAATGTATGGTTAAAATTTATTATTGACTTGACTTAGATTAAAATTTGGATTTTAATTTCTACCAAACAGGGGCTATATATTTCAATACTATATTTCCTTGTGTAAAGAAAGTACTATACATAATATATCATATATGTATAACTGATATGAACACTAAGCATAGCAATATCAGCCTACAGCGAGTACAGCCCATGGGATTGCAGTACTCAAGTCTCTCACTGACATGTTAATTGCAAATTAATCCTGCAAGATTCCAACAGAATTCAGTATGATAAGAACCCCAAGAGAATCTAAATATACTTTGACAACGACACCCCATCCCTATTCCCAAGGGGAAAAAGAAAGAAAACAAAATGAAATATAAACTCTTGCTAAGCACCCCAAATCTACTTTCCTGATGGGCTCAGAATGGTGAGGAGAAGAGAGGGAGAAAAGGATAGAAAAGACAAAAGAGTGTTTTGGTCATGAAAACAACAACACTCACTTGTTTTCATGTGTTCAATACATCCTCAAGTTAAAAACACTTGCTAGACAGTGGAATATAACGGTAATGAAGATGCTGTGGAATCCCATGATGCCATAGTTTGCGCCAAAATGCATCTCAAGAGCTTTAATTTTTTTATTATGTATAAAAAAGGTTGGTAAGGAGTGAAAGAATGCATTTAGCTGACACCAACTATTATCCCTCTGTATGCACAGAAGATCTGTAGTTGGATAGAATATAATCAAGACATTTGTAATTACTGTTCAAAAGCATGCTGTCCAGAATTGTCAGCCTTGATTCTCCATGCATTCTGCAACTAAATATCTATCAAATACGTCCTTTCTAGACTCCAATAACCTCCTAAACAGACACCACAAGTTAAGATTACTGGTTTTGTGTCAGATGGCATGAAAACCCAGTTATCCTACCAGCTTCACTTTCGAAAGTTACATAGACTTCCTATAATAATGATTTCAATCATAATAATTTCATTTTAAGTTGCTCTTGGAAAAGAATATATGACTATGTAATCTATAATGAATGTGACATAAATAAAGTGAAGAAAATAGAACATGTTTCCAAACTAACTATCACCTGCACAAAACCACTAAAAGCAAACAAGTCTTAGAGTCTCTGTACACTACTTAGCACTCATGAACAAAATTCCAGGCTTCAGATTGAGACACGACAAAAACAAGTTTAGATTTTTTTTTTTAATGCAAGATGCTCCTATCTGTAGGGGAAGAAATTTTCCAAATCATGCAGTGAACGAGCGAATCCTGCAGAAAATAAAAATGAGTAGAATTGAGAGAAATGCACACTAATGTGGTTTGGAGAACTTGTCGATGACCACCGTGATAATCAATCAACTCAATATGCTCAAAATACAAGACTTGTCTCACTCTCAACCTCTCCCTATAAAAAGCCACAAAACTCGATGCACAACAAACGAACACGTGTCATTTTCTCTTTCTTTTCTGTATCTCTCTCGCGCACTTAAAAACTGATGTGTGTAATTTCCTTAACCTCAAATTTCAATTTGTGACTTTTCTGTATTTACATAATTCCTCCCCAAAGAGCTTAACTCAACAATTCAACTCATAAAGGGAAGGATATTGTTTGAGAAAGATGGATGGATATAACTACAAAATTAGAGAAGAGATAAAAGAGGAAGCAGAATAAGCTAGTTCTTGAATCTAAAGAGTTGGATAACTTAGATTGAATATCACAATCTCGGAAAAGCTTCAAATGCTCCATAGCTACTCAATCATCCAATCTTGAATAGTGTAGTGAATCAGAAGCATTAAAAGGCTTTATGTGGACTACAACTCTTAAACCTAGTAGAGTTCCAAGTTCTAATTTGGAAACTAAGTAAATTACCTACCAAGCTAATACTAATTAGAGACACTGAAATTTCTATAAGAACTAGACTCCGGTCAGCTGATTATCAAAGATATCACCTTTTGCAATATAATCCGAGAAGAAATCACCTTAATATCCTCGATAGAAACGCTATAATCCAAATTCGAAATGTATAACTTCGTTCCAGTCTCAATATTCGACCCTCGACCAGCCGCAGCAGCAAACATGTCATGGCCCCAAGTAGACTCCGGTGCCTAAACCACACACAACCATAATTCAGCAGAAAAAAATATAAATAAATAAAACAATTAGCAACAAAACAAATAAAAATACAAAATTGTTTGTAACAGATGACGGGTCTAACCTTGGCGACGGCATAGGGAGCAGCGCGATCGGCAGAGCGGTTGGGGAAACGGCGATTAGGGCCCGGACCGGATCCGGAGCTTGATCCACGGCCTCTGCCACGGGATCCGGATTTCTTATTACTCTTGATTAGATCATCCAGAGTCATATCAAGGGGAGCGCCGGACATTTTGCGACGGCGATTGAAATCCGAAATCGGAAGAAGAATAATTGAGGGTTTGTAGGAAGAAGATAAAGGGGGCTCGGGGAAAGGTACAGGAACCAGAGCCAGAGGAGCCTCAACTCGTATTACTCATAAATATCTGACACGGTTTTGGCTTTAAGGGAAATTGCACCATTGGTGTTTGATTAATTGTCTCGGTAATAACTTGCTCTTTAACTTTCAAAAATTAATAAATCGATTCTCTACTTTTTAGTATAGTTGTACAATTAGGTTTTCATAATGGAAATTGTACGAATTTTCGTTAAGTCATCATTTAGCACCGGTGACAAGTGAAAACATACACCGATTTAAAATTCTGGTTAAAAACAAGATTTAGGGTGTGTTTGTCATCCATTATTGGGTTCAAAATGATGTAATGAATAGTATTTTTTGGAGAATGTGTAGTTAAAATTTAATGTAACTTTATTGATTTGTGTGTGGAATATTTTATTGGGTGAATAAATAGTATTTTTTGGAAAATGTGTAGTTAAAATTTAATGTACTTTATTGATTTGTGTGTAGAATATTTTATTGGGTGAATATGTGGTGAATACTGTTTACAGAGTTTGATAAAATGATAGACAAACAGGGGCTTAATTGCATGAGTAATGATCTTGTGACGATTTAATAAAATAAGCCTCTGTTTGGTAAGTATTAAAATTTTCATTTTCATTATTCTACTCATTTTCAACAACATATTTTTCAATAAAATAATATTTATCAATAACTTTTCTTTCTTTTTCAATCACACATTCGTCATCGATCTATTATTCTAAATACATTCTTCCAAATTAATGTGGGTCAAACACACCCTAAATGTACAATAATAGTAAATAGATGACTAACGAGCTTTTTTTTTTTTTTTTATGTTAGAAACCAACTTGCTAATTTAGTGTCTTTTGAGCTTCAATTTTTTATTTTTTATTTTTTTAGAATATATTTTAAAATAGTATATTGATGAAG
The DNA here is from genome assembly GCA_903798355.1 of Fraxinus baroniana. Classification (NCBI taxonomy): domain Eukaryota; kingdom Viridiplantae; phylum Streptophyta; class Magnoliopsida; order Lamiales; family Oleaceae; genus Fraxinus; species Fraxinus baroniana. Next base: position 17,230 of record CAIGRO010058793.1, read on the forward strand.
ATATGGTTAAAAAATAAGAGAAATTTTTAGATTTTCATATAATATTATTTTATTGAAAAATATGTGGTTGAAAAGAAGAGAGAAAAAAATTCATTTTGAAAATAATAAATTTGGAACAAATGGATGGTAATAATTTATTTGAAGTGATTCAATTTGACTTCGATAAACAAATGTTATGTATCTTATCGACCATAGTTTTATTTTTGTTATTTGAGCACTATTTTGTAAGATATTACTTGGTGGTGTGATTTATTTGGCAAAAGGAAATTTTCTTGTAGATCCCCTTAAAAGAATTATCCATCATTGAGTGAGAATCAAATATTTGCAAGTGTTGAGTTCCAATTTACTCTATTTTGTAAGTGAGAGACTAACTTGCAATTCAGTGAAAAAGAATTAAAGAATTAACAATGAAATTGTCATTTCAACTTTGAATAACATGTTCCGCGTTGACCAAATAATAGTTCAATTGGGCCAGATCCAGTTTTGTTTTCGAGTGCGAATAGGTTAAGTGGCATCTATGGGGTACGTGTCTATAATTTATATCGCTGATAAGGTTAAGATTGCCTATCTTGAGCTGTTTTGGTTTGACTTTCAACTTGGGAGGCTGGGTAATAAGATAGAAAGGGACAAGCACTAATTTACGGACACCTTGACCATACTCCAAGAACGATGGGCCATGTCTATGAGATTTGGAAGGTTTGAAATTAAGTCCATATTTGGTATATATTAAAAATTTTATTTTTATTTTTTTATTAATTTTTAATCACACATTTTTCAATAAAATAATATTTTTCATCACATCAATAACTTTTCTTTTATTTTCAACCATACATTCTTCATCAATCTACTATTTCAAAATATATTCTTTAAAAATAATGTGGCTCAAACACACTCTAAATGAGTGGATGACTTGAAGAGATCCCCTCCCCCTAAGCTTTTGAGTTATGATGAGTTCAAGCTGTCATCTGTCTAGGCAGCAGGTCAAGGTACCGACCTCGGGAGTTGAAACCGAGGGCTCCAATGTCAATGAAAAGGAAAGAATGAGTCATATCCCCCCCACCCCCAACTTCCCCATGTGGATAGTGCCAATACCTAAACATGGGAGCAAGATAGTGTACGAGACACTTGAAAACGTTACCGACAAGAAATTGATGCAAAATAATCTTTGAAAGAAAATTAAAAATCATTCAAATGGACATCTTTATTGACACACCAGGAATAGTAGTCTGTAAGACCTTCAGGCACTTTGATTGGATATACAGGCTGATTTTACCTTTATAAACCAAGGAATTGCCTTCATTGCACATAATAGCAAGGATTGGAGTTGATCTTTATCTATCACTGCCTTAACATTAGAACTGAATTGTGAGAATAAAAGAAAGGACATCGCTAGCAATAGCAGACTCTGATGCTCGGACTCTTCGAAATAGTTGGAGTACCCGCATCGGACACAAGATGACACAACATGGGTATGGGTATGAGATATGTGTCAAATCCTCCAAATTTTAACCGGACACTTCGTCGTTTTTGTTCCTTCTTCTTTCTTTTTCTTCTTTTTTTTTTTTCTTTTCCTTTTCTTTCCCTTTTCTCTTTCCCACTTTTGTCTTCTATAAACCTAGCTTCGTCGCCGAGAAGGTGGAGAAAGACAGCGACGCTAGGTTTTCCCTTCTTTTTCTTCTTCTTTCTTTTTTCTTTCCATTTTTTTCTTTATTTTTTTCCTTCTTTCTCTCTCTATATCGGTGGTTTCGGGTTTTATTTGTATAAAATGAAAATGAATTTCATATAGTGCTACTTAGTGCTCCACTAAATCCAAATTATAATCAAGTTCCTCATTTTTCTATTTTATACAACATTTAGTAATTCTCATTATTGAAAATTAAACCCCAAATTTTAACCCCTTATTAAATATCAATTTTCTTAATTATGAATAATTAATTTTGGATATTCAAAATGACATCCTGAATTAGTAAAAAAATTGAAGTTTGAAAGATGTACCCACATAACCGTGTCCGAAATTTAGACTCTTTTTAGCCATGTTCATGCATCCTACATTTTAGAAAATAAGATATCCGACACTTAAATATGTACCCGTACCCGATACACATGCCCGAATTTGAGCATCATGGATAGCAGACAAACGGAATAAGAATTTCCAACTGATGTTGCAGAGTCCATTGACAAGAAAAACAGGGATCTCCTTCGTTGGTAAGACATGATTGGCTACTAGGAAAGGGTAAGAGAGGTTTACACCTATCATCAAGAGGGGAAGGACTCCATTTGTGCATTAAGGAATTGCACTTCGGATAGTTTTGAGCAGACCACCTTTTTGATCCTTCAGAATGCGCTGCCTTTATCACAACTCTTGTGAAGTGACTAGACTCACAACTTAAAAAGTAAGGAGACCCAAGGTGGCTTATCAATAGAGTGTGCTACGCTTTCACTCATGCTATCCTTGTCCATCAAATATTTAATGGTGATGTGTTTGGCATGACCTCCTTTACTTTGCCCCCATTAAAGTTTTGTTTTAATAAAGCTCATAAGCCCCGCTGCCTAAAAAACTCGATTAAAAGCATAACATGGGAAACTTAGTATATTGGTCGGAAGGATCCATTACCAACTTCTACTAAAACCAATATTAATGGACTTGTGGAGGTGAATCCATATAAATGAAAATGTGAAACACGAGGAAACCAAGTCCAACCAAGGAGAAGAAGAAAATACCAGTGATTATCGAACTAGAGTTTTGAATTTATACTACTGGAAAACTATGGCACTGCACCCTTACCAATCATCTTCTGCCTAAGACCAAAAAAAGCCTGATGAGATTTACTGAATGCAGGAGAGAAGCTTGCTTACACAGTGAAGTTCACTTGAAGCTTTTACTAGCTCTACTTCAAGTTTCACAATTGTTAATCCTAAGCAGCATTTAACATTTCAGACCTTTAGGCTGACAGGTTTCAAAGAAATCACTGACAGCTACCGTAACTATAAACTAAATTCAAGCTCCTCAAGAAAAGTTCGTTAAAAACCTATGCTGCCATTAACATCAATACCATAATACCTCACGATCAGAGACGGAGTGGCCCAACCAAAATTTCTTTTTTTTAAAATAAAAAAAAAAAATAGGAAAAAGAATCATTGAAGGACACGGCAATTAGGAAAAAAAATCACTGAGGGATATAGCAATTTTCTCCCATTCTAATTAATGAAATAGATTAAAACCCTACACATCCCTCCTCTCTTTCTCAAATATTTTTCAAATTCAATTTCAGTTGACAACCGACCACCATCAACGGCACGCGACTTTTTTGCTCTTTCTCCAGTAGCTTCTAATTATCCTCTTCTATTGGAGGTAAACTGATTTTTCAGTGACCCTTTTTGCAATTTTTTCACTATTTTTGATCTTATGAATCAGCTAGAATTCATTGTTGCTGCTGCGCACGTGTGTGTGTCAAGGAATTATTTCAAACAAGCTAGCAGATTATATGGCAAATTAAGCACAACACAACAATTAATTTCATTTGCATAACGGTAATGATAATAACTATTAGATTACAATGATAATAACTTAAACATCAAAGTTCAAACCAAGCCAGACTATATCATATGCTTATGACTTCCTGTCCATTCAGTTTAATATTTATCCCTTCATTGATGGAGATTCTGGAAACCAGGAGAAGAAACCAAAAAACTAATGAGACTGAACTTGAGAATTCAATGCCGGAGAGAGAAAGAACTAAAACATTTAGGCAACCTTATAAGCGCCGTCAATTTTCCATGAGGAATGACTTGTTTTCTTTCTCTAACACCCCCTGCAAGTGCAATCTAGATTTTGGGCATGAGGTGAAATTGAAGATTCAGAGAACAATTATATAGCCTTTGTGGGCTTAAGTTATTTGGTGCTAAAGTTATTAAATTAGGAGAGCAATTACATATGTTGAGTTGCTAATGTTATTAGTTGACTTACTACGAATTTTTATTTACATAGTACTCAACTCAATGTCAACAATTATGGAGAGAAGCTTGTTGTGATGAAGAAAAGTGAAGTGTATCCACTACTATATAGGCTTGTGACATTGGCATTGATTCTTTCCATTGCTATTGCTACTGTTGAGAGGATATTTTCTGCTATGAATCTTGTCAAGACTCGATTGCGCAGTCGAATTGGAAATTAGTGATTGAATGACAGTTTAATTGTATATATTGAGAATGTTATATTTAACGAAATTAATAATGATTTAATTATACGATGTTTTCAAAATATGAAAACACGTTGGGAACAATTTCAATAATGTAGCGTTACTGTGTTATATTATTTACAAACCAGTGCTCGTAAATGCTGTAACTTCCACAAGATCATAACATCTTACAGAGCAGGAAGCTTGAATATAAGGGGAAACTCCCAGGATCAGAATTAAATATAAAAAATAGAAACATAATTAAATCCTATAAATTAATGAAAAATGTAATCAGTCAACAAATTAGTTCAATTAGATTAATTAACTCATTCTCAGCAATGATCTAGAAATACCCACCTCAACGAAATTAGTGAATTTGGGATCTCTATTTACAACCAACCGGTGAACCTACATTAAATCATAAAAAGATATCACTCCAAAAAATTAAACCTATCAAAAATCGAAATTGATAATAAAAAAAAACTCTTAAACTGAATAATACTATACCTCGTATTCGACTTTGTGTTTCTCAGATTCCTCGAGAGGAATGTAATATTTAGCCAATCGAGTTTTTCCTTGCCTGTTTTGCAATAGTATGAA
>CAIGRO010058896.1:0-11464 GCA_903798355.1 Fraxinus baroniana
AGAAAATAACAAAAAAAAAAATAAAAATGCAAGACACACTTAGATATGTTTATGGAGGAAAAAATATCACTTCAAATAAAACATTAATAACCTAATTTTATTTATATTATCCATTTATAAGTCATCTCACGATATGGAACTAAAATATTGGGAAAGAAAAGAAAATCTAATTGTAACGGAAAAATAAGTGACATTAGAGCACAATATGTAAAAGAATATTGTATGATAGTCTATGGAAATTATATCTTGTTACATCAAGATTATCTAACGAAAACGATTAGAAGAAATTCGAGAAAACGCTTTGTGTTCTAGTTTGTAATTTAGTAGAAGGAGAAGAAAGAAAGAAACTCGCCATCCAATTATTCGAGGCCAAAAGCGAAATTAACATTTTCATTGATTGCCATGCAAGGATCAACAAAAATGGATCCCTTTTTACAGTCGCATCGATCTTACATATAATTTTTTTTCTTATACTATTGGTGATAATTTCTGTATTAATTTTCCTCAGGCAATTTTGTCCATTAATTTCACCAAATTTTGCCTCTACTGCCAGTGTGATTCCCATTGTGGATAAAATTAACCTGCCCATTATTGTTCCCATGCACGTGACGATAAGCAAACTTAGGAAGCTGTTTCACGGTGGCTCCACCCTTACATGGCGGATATACCGGCGGTTTCGAGACATATCGAACGCAATGCCCAGTATCTGACGTTGGACATCTTGGGGGTAAGGTGGCGGCAGTGTTGCTATAAATTGATTTGGGCCACGTAGCGCTGTTACTAGAGGTTGAAGACAAGGAGGAGGACGAGGAGGCAAAGGAGGGTGGCGGCGACACTTTTTTGGTGGTTTTCGGGGTTGAAAGGAAGGCCCTGATCTTGATAGATGCAGACGGCGCCGCCGGGGCTTGGTCGTATTCCTCAAAGAGATTGGCCAGATCCTCATCGGATGTGATTGATACAAGTGCATCTAAGTCTTCTGTTGGCAATTGACACCTTAAACTCATTGAAGATGTTCCACACATCTCCCCAAGCTTCACCACCAGTTCTGTAATCACCACGCGCCACCAAAACATATACATCTCAGTCCCATGTATGTATTTACACAAGAACAGGTATTTTTTTTCGTCCGGTTCAATTTTTTAGGTGAGACGATTAGCTTAGTATTTAAGTCGGCAAAAGGCTTAGTTTAAGTTTGGTAGACGCCCATTCGTGAAAAATAGTTTGTGTGAGCAAAAAGTAAAATTTGGTGTAACCATTAAAGTACTTATTGAATCCAGTACAAAAACAAAGACACGTCGCTTCACTTTTAAAAGTTTCAACCTTCACTTGAGATGGTTGACAAAATGAAAAGGAAAAGTGACTAACCAGCATAGGAAATGGAGCGATCGACAGAAGAAACACGGGTTTCTCCACCATGGTAACGGAGTTTGCCTTCGGGATAACGAGGGAGGATCTGGCCGCCGTAGCTACACAAGAACTTAATGGTGGAAATAGGTTTGAGGGTATTAAGGGAAGTTTCTACCATGGTTTTCTTTTAGGTGGGTCTAATAAATTTTTCTTTTTGGATATAAAGGAGAGATGGAAAAGAAGAGGAAGAATATGTTTGAAGTGCCCTCTTTAAGCCATGTAATGTGGCCTTCATACACTTATTTATAGAGAGGCCAATATCAATATTAGGTCAGCTAGATAAGATTCCCATGCTCGTGGACCCCAATCCCAAGGTTAATTTTCAGGCTGATCTTACCCTAGACACGATGAAGTGTAATAGCATGTTGGGATACTTGGTTTTAGGTGTTTGTGAATAATTTAATTTAAAAATACTTTTAATCAAATTTTTTTTATTCATATATTCATATGATTCGTAAGTACTTATCACTTCTTCACTACTCATTTATTTTGATAGAAAAAAAGTACTTGAATTTTAATGATTTGCAAGAATTAATAATTACGGACAACAACGTATTTATTATTTATTATGTATTTGTGAAGTTGTTAGTCCACTAGTGCACATTATAATCACCATCAATTATGACGGGTAATTATCAAATTCATGGATTGAAATGTGGGTCCATCCTAAGCTATAGGACGAAAATAACGTTCCATTGCTTTAGAGTATTGAAAACGTTAAAATTTATTTAATTTATTCAAAACTCAGTTTGATATTATAAAAGAGTCTTCGAAATAACAATTTCTAGTTATAATAAATATTAAAATGTATATTTGTATACACTTTGATTAAATTGGGAAGATTGCTTGCTTGACCGAATAAATGGTCAGCAGCCTATTTTTCTCTTAGAAAATGCAAAAATCTTTGTCAAATGATAAGCAAAAGTTTTTCAATAACAATGTGTTTATTCACTACACAATATTAGAGGCGCATAAGAAATGTTCATAATGAAAATGATGACGAATCTTAGTTCATATTCATAGTATGAATTAAGTAGGACTGAACATGAAATTTACTTCATATTGCAGAGTGGATTTCGAAATATATGAAAGATTCCCTTTTAAATTATACATAAGACTCTCACCAGCTACTATTTTCGCATATATGGATTGGTTGAGTATGGACCTTTGATTAGTCACTTTAAATTGAGATTATCAATTAAACCCCTTGTCATACTAAGATGAAATAAATGATTTTGAGTCCACACACATATATGATTATAATAGTAGTAAAATTTAAGTGCAAAATAATATCGATACGCTTGATATGTAATGTCATATGGTAAAACATTGGGGTTCTCTATTGTCATTAAACTTTCTCAAATGTATCGAAATCGATAAATTCACCGACACGTTATCACAACCTCATTTCAATTATAATGTATTCAAGTTTGTTAACTTTTATAACAACGAGTGGTAGACAAGATAAGATTTTGATTATTTAGTAGCAACTCGAATAATTATTAATGTACAATGATAACTAAGAAAAGTTCATAAAGTTCAATGGATAAACATTTAAGTCCTTCAATTATGATTTTGAGTCCTTTTTACACTTCTTCAATTATGATTTTGAGTCCTTCATTTTTTGCTAGTAGTGTAAAAAGAAGGTTTTCTAGTAATTGTGATTGACACTTACATTTCGACTTGTTCTGTAATAGTTGAGGCATTTCAAGTTGTTCATTGACATAGATAAAAATGAAAAAATCAACACAAAAAATCAAGTGAAGTATACTAACTTACGTTATTTGTTTCAATATTTTGAGTAATATTAACTAGTCTTTTTACATGAGTGTCAAGAGATTGATACGTCTCAATCTACAAAATTAGACAAATAATATGAATTAAAATTTCAACTGGGAAAACCTATAAAAAAGCATATCTCTAAGGAGAGATTTTGTTCTAAAATAGTATTAGGTGGCTGCTTTAAGGATTACTTCTCAAGTTTCCAACTAATATCCGTATTAATTGTTCCCTTTCCAATAATCAATGGATATTTTTCCATCTTGGACCCACGGGGCTCCCACTTGAACGTGAAAATTCGCCATTGTGGGTCCCACTTTGTGGGGCCAATGGCGGCATATCCAAACTTGTAGCCTCAATTATTCGGGGTCTTTTTGCCATTTTCTTAATTTTTTCTTCATTTAGTCAAGGGGAAAGCATATCCACCTTTATCTCCTTATCCTTTTGAATATTGAAATGAATGGAGATACATGCATGGTTGTTAGACTTACTCTTCATGCATGTTGTAGCTCAATAGATACATGGGTAGAATAAATTATTCCAAGAAGAATAATGCTATTTACAGTAAAGACTACCAATAGTCGTACTACGTGATATATATATATATATATGACAGTTTTTTATTTGATGCATTAATGTGGTAGGTTTTTATTTCCTCATTCATCAAATAACAAGCTGTCGTATGTATGCAACGTAAAGAGACTACCGGTCTAATACGACATTGTCTTATCAAGGTTCAATATCAAGTCTTAGTTAAATACTGATGGGAGAGTCATGCATGGCTACAAGAGTCTAAACAAGTTAAGTCTGATTAGAGATATAGATTGTTATACAACATTTATACATTGTATTTCTTTATGATGAATCACAAACAAGGTGGATACCACTAAAGTTCTAAAAATTACATCGTTTTAATATTATACTGCGATAGTTCAGCTTTATAAAGGAGGGATGGTTTAAGTGAAGTAACCATTGCGGAGAGTATTTACTTATGTCTTGGGAATATTTGCAAAACTTGATATATACTGTTAAAATCCTAATCCAAAATTCTTTTGACGTGTCACGAATTCAGCAGCACTTTTTTAGTGTAGAATGTGAACCAAGTGGATAGTGTTACGCCTCGCCATCGAGGCTTAGTCAAAGTGCCACGCCGCAGTTCATGTGGAAAGGAAAGTCAACAAAGATTTAATCGGTCAAATGTAAAGAAGTCAAACAATAGCTGAAGTTCATGTGCCGAATCATTGCCTAAGTAGCTAAAGTTGTAAGTCGAAGCGCTACATAAGAAATCAATGAAGAAGCCGAAACTCTTCACACAGAAGACCACCGATACGAAGCTCCCTTTAGCAGAAGCCCTTAGTTCATCCGAAGTCCTTAAAGCTCCCTCTAGCAGAAGCCCTTAGTTCATCCGAAGTCCTTAAAGCTAAAGTTGTCTCTTACAAGATTTGTAGACAATATTTAAGAATGATTGATATAACGTTTGTAATAAAGAATGACAGGTGTGCCAGTCTACTGTATAGGACGACTAACCAGTTGTTAATGTATTTATTGTATGATAGACTTAGTGATGTGAGGTCTCAGTCAAGGAGATGAGGCCACGCGGTTCAGATCCAACAAACACCACGTTGGCCAAAACACTATAAATAGGTGGTCTTTGTAAATTGCAAGGGGTTGGATGATTAAATGGTCATTTGAATATTGATTCACACAAGAAAACACTTAAGAAGCCTTTTTGCTTGTTCTATATTTATCAGTTTAATCTTAAGGTTATTTACGCTTTGTCGGTGAATGATTGTTAGTGCATTCATCCTAGTCACTATCGTCGGTGCTCAAACACTTTTTTCTCAAGTCGTAAAGCATCTCCCGCGTTCACGTGTTCCCCTCCTCTCATCGGTCCTTCGGTCAAAATGTGCTGGAACTTGCTTGAGTTGGCATGAGTGGGTCTACATCTGTTGTCCACGTCTGCATTACACTTTTTGTGGGAAGCTACACATTTTAACCACGAAAATCCAGTGGAAAAAAAACAGATAGAAACAACTCTTACAGTAAAGCGATTTTCAAACCTTTAAAAAATTAGTGTTCTTGAAGAAAAAATCGTTGAGGCCAGTTCGATCCTTGAAGAAAAGAATATCGTTTAGCTAGAAAAATCTTATCACCATGAGTTTAAACAATGAAGAATTTGTACCTCGAAGGGCTAGGGAACACCGAGAAGGGAAACCCTCACATTCCATCCCGGTTACTCGCCAAAGACATCACTAACCTCACAGACGAGGTGGATCTAAGATAGCTGCCAGTTTACTAGGGAGGTGGCCACGATGACTGCAAATATGAGAAATTTAACCCAACAAAAAATAGCTATGCATGAACTGATGAGGAGCGTGCAGGGCCAAGGAAATGCATTTCATGACCCTTCACAAGGAAACTACTACCCAGTTCAAGATAAGGTCCAAAGCCAAATGGTTGAATACCCATATTACGCAAGAGAGGAAGCCTCACAGGAAAGGAAAGTTAGGGTTGATACATCTACCAACTATGCCACTAACTGACCTACTGAGGTCCCATACAACTTTTCTCCAAACTACGATCCAGGAGACATACCCCAAAGGTCGGTAAGTAACTTGACAGGCTTTGGCCAGGGATGCCCAGAAATAGGCAAGCTTGACTTCTCCATGTACCTAAAAATAGGCAGCATGAACTTTCCCGATTTGAAAGATATGAGCCGATTTACAACAATGTACCTCAGAATCTTTCCCCTAGAAATAGCCTTGAGAGGAGAGCGGAACAAGCCAGGAGTTAAGCAAGACCTTCCCAGCTACCTCTAGAAATCCAGGTTGGAAAAGATGAAGATTCAGATGGTCCACAAAGGTCCTGCGATAATGATGAGGATGATGACAACCTACCATTTTCACAAGGGATCAGGAATGTCCCTATACTGAACCACATCACGCTTCCTAAGATTCCCAAGTATGATGGAGGAGACGACACTGCGAATTATCTCAATAGCTTCAAAACTCACATGAGTTTGATAGGAGCTACCCCTGCCATAAAATGTAGAGCGTTCTACTTAACCCTAGGTGGGGCAACTGAAGTATGGTAGTATAGTATACCAGACTTCAAAGAAAGCATTCGAAGTTGGCCAAACTTTAAGAAGATTTTCCTTAAGCTTTTTGCAACCAGCAAAGAGGGTAAATGACCAATATAGCGCTTACAGGACATGAGACAGCAACAAGGAAAAGTCGTTGAAAAGCTTCTTATCCCGTTTTAATGATGAGATGACCTATTGTGTGCAAATGACAGATTGGGAAGCTTTGACAGTCCTATGGGGAGGACTGGATATGAACTCTCTATTCTAAAAATGATAAGCGTGAGATCATCAATGAATAATTGAGAGATCATAGAAATAAGACAAGTCGATGACTCCCGCCTCCTCAAATGCAAAGACAAAGAGGCCTAACCTCACATTTGATGGATCTTTAGGTCGAACAGTCGACCTCCCTCAATCCAGGATAGGCATTGGCTGTAGCAACTTTAAATGTAGTACCTACTTTAACTTATGAGTAAGTGAGCCCTGGTACTGAAATGTACCAAGGCAAACCCCACAAACAATTTCTCCAAACAGAGAGAGGTAGGGAATGAGGCGCTGAACCTATAATAGTGATGAAAAGCCCCTATATTGTACATATCACCACTCCTATAGCCACAGCACTACTGGGTGCAGAGATATTGCGATGCACCCCAAAATAATAATCAATGGAAGAATTAGCACCTTCGAAGAGACGATCTCCCTAGGCAGAACCAACATTATAAGAATGATGAGCTGAGGTGCCCATTAGAGACAACGTTCCTCAGATGAGGGACACTAATGGAGAGAGAACCAAGGGTGGTTAAAGGCAGAGAAGAAGCCCCCAGCTAACAGTGGCTATAAACCCATCAGAGAAATTAACACAATTTTTGGAGGTCTGTATGTTGGGGGGAGAATACAGAAACTTCTAAAGAAACTACGCAAGGAAAGCAAGGGACCTCCCCATGGCTAAATTCATAATAAGCAACAACCGACCCTTCACCGAGAGAATGGCTCAACCCGTCACCTTTTCCCAAGATGACTCAGTTGGTGTGCATTATCCACATTATCATGCCTTAGTGGCAATGGCCTAAAAAGAATGCTAGTGGATAATGGAAGCTCAGTTAAAATCATCTTTGGAACAACATTTAATAAAATGAAAGTTGACCACGAGCTGACCTCAATGAATTCACTCTTGTATAACTTCACTAGTGACAGAGCAATGGAGATGGGAACAACAACCTGAACTGCTCATCGTTTTATGGAGTCTCTGGTGGTTGATAATCGCTTTGCCTACCATGGAGTTGTTAGAAGATCGACATTATAGGAACTATAGGTCGTTATGTCCATTCACCATCTATATATGAATTTCCCAACGGAGAATGGCATCGCCACAGTCAGAGGCGACCAAAGGAGTGCAAGTAAATGCTAATAAAATTCCCTAAGAAAAGTGAAACCATGAAGTGTCAACGTAATCCTGACGGACATCGACATGAATGACATCCTTGAAAAATGGATAAAACTATAAACAAGGGCAAACGTCGAAATAATGGACGCTTCTTAACAAAAAGTCGATCATTGGAGTCATAAACACCTCTGAAGAAGAGGTTCTCCTAGAAATGCAAGTGTCCCATGAAGAAGGGAGAGATGTTGAAAATGCAGCTAACTTGGAGAAACTGGACCCTCGTAAGAGCGAGCATCAGACAGGCCTAGTAGAGGAATTGGAGAGTTTTCAAGTCGATCTCAAAAACTTCTCCAAATGCCTGCAGGTTGGAAAAGATCTACCACTAGAGGCCAAGGAAAAGTTGAAAAGCTTCTTGCACCAAAACTTGGACGTCTTCGCTTGGAAGCATGAAGACATGGTTGGCATTGGTCCAAAAATCAGTTGCCATTTCTTGAAAATTGATCTTGAGGCTACATCACACAGACAGCAAAGAAGAGCCCTAAATTCAGAAAGATATGAAGCCTCAAGGGATGAAGTAAAGAAGTTATTGATAATTGCTTTATCCAGGAATCTATGTATCTAAAGTATTTCTAATCCTATCTTGGTCAAAAAAGCACAATGGCGTGGAGAGTGTGTGGATTTCTCGAACCTAAATCAAGCTTGCCCCAAGAACAGCTTTCTGATTTCTCGGATAGATCAATTGGTGGACTCAACAGCAAGGCATAAGCTGCTTAACTTCATGAATGCCTACTCCGGGAACAATCAAATTTCGATGTTCCCAGCCGACGGAGAGCATACGTCCTTCATAACAGGCAATTATCTTTATTGCTATAAAGTCATGCCCTTTAGGTTGAAAACCATAGGGGCCACTTATCAAAAACTTGTGAACATGATGTTCACTGACCTCATTGGAAAGACAATGGAGGTGTATGTGGATAACATGATAGCGAAGAGCTTAATGGCGGAGGACCATGTTAAGTACCTCGGTGAAACTTTTCAAATATTGAAGAGTTACATAATGAGACTTAATCTCCTGAAATGTGCCTTCGGAGTGGCCTCTGGGAAATTTCTAGGCTAAATGGCCAATCAAAGAGGTATTGAAGCCAACCCGAAGAAGATCAAAGTCTTGATTGAAATGAAGTCACCTTAGAAACCTAAAGAGATACAGAGCCTCACTAAACGTGTAACTGCTTTGAATCGCTTCATGTCGAAGGCAACAGATAAATGCCTATCCTTCTTCAAGATTTTGATGGGAGAAAATAAGTTTCGGTGGATTGAAGAATGCGAGGTAACCCTGCAAGAGCTGAAGAAACACCTGGGGTAGGCTTCCCTACTCCCAAACCCAATGCTGATGAATAGCTGCAGCTATACCTAGCAGTAGCCCTCGACACAGCCAGGTCAGTCCTCGTAAGAAAGGAAGTTGGTCACTAGCTACCCATTTATTACATAAGCAAAGTATTTTTGGCTGCAGAAACTCACTATCCAGACATGGAGAAGCTAGCGCTATCCTTAGTGACAACTTCCCAGAAATTGAGGCATATTTCCAAGCCTACACCGTATACGTGTTGACTAACTTCCATCTCAAACAAGTGTTACAGAAGCCCAAAGCTTCAGGAAGATTACTAAAATGTATTGTGGAACTTAGCAAGTTTGATATTATGTTAAAATCGAAGGTCGGTGTTAAGGGACAAGCCTGACAATTTTTGCGGTGGAGTTTACCCATGTTCCAAAAATGGAAGACGAGATGGAACTCGTCAAACTCTCCACTTGGAACCTTTTTGTTGATGGCTCATTGGGAAATGCTAGATCTGGAGCATGAGTGGTCCTAGTTAGTCTAGAAGGATATAAGCATAATTGTGTTGTGAGGTTAGGCTTTAAGGCCACAAACATTGAAGCAAAATATGAGGCCCTCCTAGCTGACCTCTGATTGGCCAAAAAAATGCAAGCAAAGAGTCTAGTGATCAATAGCGACTCCCAGTTGGTAGTTAGTCAGGTTCATGGCAATTTCTCGGCCAAAGATAAGTCCATGGCTGCTTATCCAAAATTGATCATGAAGCTCATTCCATATTTTGAGAAATTCAAGTTGGTACAAATCCCCTGCTTAGAAAATGCTCATACCAGCGCTCTTTCAAAATTGGCCAGCAGTAAAGATTCTGAACAGCTCATTGTGGAGCCCATAGAGCACCTTCCTAGTCTCTCTACTGCTACAAATGAAGAGGTGATGTGGGTAGAGGATACCCCACTATAGATTAAGCCATTAATAGGATTACTCAAGGACCAAGTATTACCCTCTGAAAACGAGGAGGCATGGAAGCTCAGAAGACAAGCCACTCATTTTGTTTTTCAAGATACTGTGCTATACAAACGGGGTTTTCCCATATCTTTATACCGATACATAGGGGAGAGCAAGCCACATATGTGCTTTGAGAAATTCATAAAAGGGTATTTAGCAACCACTCGGGAGAATGGTCTTTAGCGCAAAAGGTGTTAAGGCAAGGATATTGTTGGTCCTCTATGAAAAAAGATACACAACAGTTTGCAAAGAGATGCGATAAGTGTCAACGCTTCGCAACAATTTAGAGGCAGCCTTCAGCCGTTTGCCAAATGGGGGATTGGTCTTCTAAGCCCCCTACCTAAAGGGAAATGCAATTCCCATTTCGCAATTTTTGCCATCGATTGCTTTACCAAATTGGTAGAAGTTGAACCCCTTTCCAAGATCATTGAAGTAAATATTTCCAAATTCCTATGGAAATACATCATTTGTAGGTTCGAAATTCCCATTCAATTGTCTCGGATAATGGTTCACAATTCAACAACAAGAATGTCAGAAACCTATGTAAAAAGCTAGACATCAGGAAATATTTCTCCTCCCCACATCACCCTCAGGCTAACGGACAAGTGAAAGCTATTAATAAGACTATCAAACAAACGCCGAAGAGAAAACTAGATGCTTCTAAAGGGGCATGGGTCGATGAATTATCTCAAGTCCTATGGTCATCTGAACTACAAGTAGAATGGCTACTAGAGAAATTCCTTTCTTTATGGCTTATGGAACCGAAGCTATGATCCCAGTTGAAGTGGGTCTGCCGTCTCCGCATCACATTCATTTTAACGAAATATCTAATAACGAGTTGAGAAGATGTAAATTAGACCAACGAAAAATGAAAATGGGAAGGCCCATGCCGCATCAAAGAAGAAGTTTGGCCTGGGACTTATAAAATTGAAAATATGGATGGAAAGGCACAGCCTCATCCATGGAACACGGAGCATTTGTGGAAGTATTACCAGTAGAAATGTAAATATGCAATTTGTACAATTCTTGATTCAATGAAATTGACTTTTATTAAAGTTTTTGTAAAATAAAGAAACCTCTGCATAGATGAATCGTCCCTATGCATAGAAGCGTAGGCACTTTCACGAAGCGGATTCCAAAAGGGACCACATTTTTACTACGAAGTGGATAGCACATACCCTTAACAACAAAAGTTGTTAAAAAAGCATCGGCATTGGCGAACCGCTCAACCATATACTCAACAAAATTGTTAATTTTATTAAGTCAAAATTGTTCTTAATTTTATTAAGTCAAGGTTGCGAAAAATAAAAGAAAAGTGACTTTTATTGACAAAAGTCGAAGGAGAAGCCTCTACATAGATGAATCATCCTTAAGCAAAGAAGCATGGGCACTTCGATGAAGAATTGGATCCCAAAATGGACCACCTCCTTATTGGTGAAGTGGATAGCACATGCCATCAACAACAAACGTTGTTAAGGAAGTC
>CAIGRO010058910.1:0-20096 GCA_903798355.1 Fraxinus baroniana
ATTTGACAAAGATTCTACAAGCGTTTGTTTATCACTCCATACACCATATTCATCAAACATTTTGCGAGTACCCATATGGACAGAATTCATTAATTAAATAATATATTATTACAAAATAAATTAAATATTGCTATTAGAGAAGATTTGGGGATGTTCTCTTTGTCGTTTTCATCCCATTTTTGTTTTCGATTTTCCAAATCAGGGAAAGCACATTTACTTAACTATTTTTAAAATGAATTTCCAAAAACAAGTTTAAAATTTATAAAGAAAATCGAAAACGTAAAAAATGTTATTTTGAGTGTTTATAGTTAAAACAAAGCCAAAATTTTCAAAACGTGTTTTAGCTATTTTTAGTTACGCCACCACAAAAATCATTGTCATCGCCGCTTGCTCACCACACCACCGTGGCCCCACCGCCAAACCACCGCCGACAATGTCGAGATCCAAAACCACCACCACAGCCACAACAGCAGAAGAAGTCGGCAACGTCGCGACCCAGCCACAACAGAAGAAGTCGACAATGTCGCGACCCAAAACCACCGCCACAGCCACAGCCACAGCCACAGCCACAACAGTAGAAGAAGCCGGCGATCGCAGGGAGCGTCGCTCGCTGCTCGTTGCAACAGCTCCGCCATGGTCTTCCGCCGAGAGGAGGGGAAGAAGATAGAGACACGAGAGAGGGGGAAGAAGGGAACAAGTTTTCCAATTTTTTATTTTTGAAAATAATTTTTCAAAATGACAAAAAGAACACATTTTCAACAATTTTAAAATGAACACTCAAAATACAAAACTCCAAATGAATCAATGCAAAAAACTGAAACAAGAAGAGAATCACCCTTAAATATTTTATTGTCAGATTGCTATTAACAGAAGTATTTTTATGGACAGTTCTGCCACAGTGCACTTAATTAATGCATGGAGAAACAAAAAGACAAACTATAGAACACTGATCTAGGCTAATTTTATTACTTAAAAACATGATTGTCCAAGAAACCATGAATTGCACAAAATAATAATCCAATAACTTTTAAGTAATGATAATTTAATTATTATGAAAAGGTAAGAGATAATTGGTCAAAATTGAGTGGTTGGCAATTAATACTATTAACAAAAGTAAGAGACTTTGACACGAACCCACTTCTATCATCCACAATCCAACATTTAAATTATTATGTTTGACATGTATTCGTTGTTGAGTGGTAATAATTAGCTGATTGCCTGATCAAATGAATAAATACAGAGTAAAATAAATGTTTATTTTGAAAGTAAGGGCGTGTTCGATCGAAACTTAAAATTCAATTAAAATTGAAAATATATTCATTATTGGGTCCCACTCATCTAATAAAAGTCAATAATAACGACTAATTTTTCAATTTTAATCCGATTTTAATCTCTACCTAACACGCCCTAGGACTAGTAAATTTTTCTCTCGTATTTATCCAAATTTCAATCTCCGCTTTTGTAAAAATGTTTTTATTGTAAAAAAAAAAAAAGTGACTCTTTCGACTCACTGACATGAAGTCCTAGATTTCTATTTAATTTTTTTTGGTTTCCATTATCATCACAACCAATTGAGTCATCTTGTTTGGTAGTATAATTGGGTGATTTTGTATGATTATTCACTTTGTGATTAGATTTATATGCTTGTCTATTTTTTCTCTTATCCTTTCAAATGCTTGGAGCAATCTTTAGAGTTGACAAAGAAAAAAGTAGGAGACATGTGAATGACTTCTTATCAAAAAGTAAAATTGAAATTGAAAGGTGCTTGGTTTAATCAACATTCAATAATTTAAGATTACCTCAAATAAGAAGTCAACTTTCTAACCTAATCCCACTAACATATTAACTCGTAGCGTTTAGCATATTGAATTGAATAAAATTTGAAAAGATTAAGAAAAAAGAGACATCAAGATATGTGTTTGTCATGTTATACCAAACATGCTGAAATAAGATACATTTATAGTACGTACGGTAAAGTGGATTATATTACCTAAAGTTCGATTTTTTTTTTTTCATAATATTGTTTTGTATGGTCTAGTACCTTATATTAATGTAAGTAGATACGTATGACATGCTTATCACTAGTCATGTACAATCTTATTACTAAATTACGTTAATTAATTAATAAAGAAAGGTTCGTCTTGAGTCTTAATCTAACTTACAAAACATGTCGGAATTGAGTACCTTTTGGGCCTCCAAACTGTGTCTATCATTTGATAAATCATAAATACCTAACAAACAGAATGTGGGCAATAAAATTTATCTCCTCATATGAAAGGACAGACCAACACCTAATCAGTGCAGTATTGTTTGTACCTTTCAATATTTCCAACCCCATATGTTCTACATTAGATGTGACCAATATCTTCATGTTACTTCAAATGACAATAAAATAAAAAACCTATGACCAGAAAATCAACTAAAGTCTATAAAAAATATTAGAAGAAATAAAATAAAAAAATTCCACTAGGAGTACTCTCTTTACCAGTTAAGCACATTGCACATAGAACAAATAAAGGGGTCCCCTAAACTTTAATGCCAATTCACACCAACTTTAAGCAATTGCAAGTGGTGACTATGACCTTTATGGATGCCAACAATCCAAGCAAACACACAGCTTAATGACAAATGCGTGTCGTCACACTGTTGGATTGTGTCACTACGGGTTTACGACAGCTTAAATCACGTACATATCTTAATAGTTCAATTAGAATATGTCATTTTAAAAGAACAAGAATACGTCGATTCAAAATAGTTGATTTGAGAACTCAAAGTGAATTATTAGAACCCTTTCTTGAGTATAACACGAGAATAAAAAATGCAAGAAAGTGCTCATATATCATGGTTTTTCGAACAAAAATAAAAAGATAGAGTGTGATAAGCTAAGATTATAATGTGTAGGAAAAGTAGTCATTTGCTCTAACTCTTTTGACTGAGAATTGTGCCCTCTAATGCGCACCAAAACATAATAAGAAAAACACCAATTTTTTAATGAGAAAATTGAAGACAGGAAGGAGCAGAGGCTTCCCAACCTGTCTCAAATCAGAGTTCATTTCTCTTTACATTATTTACCCAATCAATTATATGATTCCGACAGCCAGATCACTTTAGCATCTCGAGAATATTTCATATTTTTTCGATTTTTTTTTCTTTTTTTTAGAGTAATGTGGTCCACCCATCCATTCTGGTTGAAATGAAAAATTAACTGATTTGAGGTTGAGGTTGAGGTTGAGGTTGATGCTCATTGATTAGATAGAATTAGACTAATAAATGAATTAATGAGTTGATGGTTTATTGTTTAGTGCACAATTTTTGGTGGGCTTTTGAGTAAATCTCATTGTGTTATAAGTAGAGTTCTCACTGTTATTGATGTAGATAAGCAATTCCCCTAGAAACCTATTGAATAGAAAGAGTAATGAATTTATCTAGGTCCCCGATGATTAGTCGTTTAGGTTCTTGATAAAACAATGTGATCGGTGATTTCGTTTGAATCACAGATATTGTTTCAATCGCTAAATTTTGATTAAAAAATTATATATATATATATATATATATATATATAATACGTCATCTACATATATTTTTATTTTTTATTCATAAATGTCATTTTATTATTGACAAACCTATTTGAAATTATGAGGCCAAGGCCAGATGTGGAGGGAAGGGCAAGCAATTAGGGAGTGGTGGGATATAAAAACATAGGCAAAGACAATAAAGAAGATGAAGCTACATTATACTAGAAATATTAAGAACTTGTTTGGTCCACATTTTTTTCCCCCAAAATTCATTCATTTAATATTCATTTTCAATCTCCACATTCTTCAATAAAACAATATTACACGTAAATTCAAAATTTTTCTATTTTTTAACCACATATTTTCTATCACATCACAAAATGCATTTTATTCTCAATAACGCGCATCAAACACCCCCCTAACGAAAAAAAATGTTCTTCATAAATGAGAGCTTCTTTTCATCCCTGGTTTCTTATGAATCAATTTTGATTGTGTAATTATGAGAATAGACATTTTGATGAAGTGGAATACAGGGAATGATGATTAACACTTCAAAAGCTCGTTGATTCACAAAGAACGTCGAGAATTTGGGTAAAATAAGGAACAGAAAAAAAAAATCGTTCTTGCAATATTTATTCAATATTTTCAAGAAAAAAAACCAAACAACATTGAACTGCAATTATAGAATTCAAAGGAAAACAAGAAACCATAACTTATTATTCAAAACAAATCGGGATTAAAGGGAGAAACTATAACATTGAGCCACCATAATCCTTTAAATAGTAAATAGATGTGAAAGTTAAAAAATTTCGACCTTTACAGATTCATGTATATTTATTTACAGACATTACTTTCTGAACAACAGCATCGCGTGGACTTGAGCTATTAACCAAAATCTTTGTATCATCAACTAAGTTTTGTCAATTATTATTTGTTGAGAAAACAGGTGGATCAATCTTTAACAATCGAAACTCCAAAATTTGGAAAATATCCAGAATTTTCTCAAATAGACCCAGTTAAGAGTGAGTGCAGAGCAGTTCTGCTGGTCGATTCACCCCCAAACAACTTTATAGCACAAAAACAGACTTGGTTATTTTATAACTTACCTTCCCCCCACCTCCAAGACTCGGTAATTAATGAAAAGAAGGTAAGCTACTCTAATCTATCATCTCTCATTTGCTGATGACAGGATTATATTCGCCAACGGTCATAAACAATATATCCTGAGGCTACTTGATTGTTTTGTCCATTACAAGGATGTTTCGGTCAGTGAATAGAGACAAGAGTGATTCTATTCTGCCTCGAAAAGCTTCCTTTAGCCAGATCAAGAGATTGGAACTCGTTACTGGCTTTCGACACCCGCAGTAGCCCTTTACTTAGCTTGGGGTCCCGCTTTACAAGGGGGCTAAACGGGTTTAACACATTCAAAAGGTCAAGAAGATATTTGGTTGGGTTCCTCGTCTATTATCCTTTGGGAGTCAGATTACTCTTCTGAAATCTGTTCTTTCCTCGATCCCTCTTTATCTCCTTCAGATCATGCAACCTCCTAAGTTTGTATTGAAGAATTCGGAAAGAATTTTTCGCGATTCCTTTGGGACTCTAAAGATCAGGTGCGTCATCTTCATTGGAAGAGATGGAAGGATCTTTGCATCCTACCGATGAGGGAGGGTTCGAATTCAGGAGATTGTATGATATTGTGGACACCTTTTCCCTAAAGCTCGGGTGGCTATTCCGCTCCCAGAGATCACCATCACCATGTGCTCAGTTCTTGCTGGGCAAATATTGCATGACACTCACCCCATGTTTGCTTCAACCCCTTATAATGATTCTCCCATCTGGAGAGGTTGAAGCTAGCGGGCCCCAAGGCTGAGTCAAATATCGTGTGGCTACATGGAGATGGAGAAATTTCCTTCAAGCATAATTGCTGGATGGACGAGGCTATCTTGGCATCCTTATTCCCAAACTGCCAGCATTCTCTTGCGAGGGTGCAGGTTTTCTATGATGGCTCTGGTTGGGATACTGAACATATATTACAAGTCCTTCCACCTCCTATGGTTGAGAAGATTAGGGATATTCCTCTCTAGACTTGTGTTCCCAGATCAAATTTTTTAGAGGGATACTCCAGATGGTAGTTTTGCTACCAAATTTGCATGGCAATTAATCCGCTCTAGTCAACAATCTCGGGATTCTTTTCGATTGATATAGAGTTCCATTATTTCTACTACAAACTCTTTTTTCTGCTGGAGAATATCATATGATTTGATTCTGGTCGATATGGTCATTTAGAGGAGGATTGGCTGTCATCTGCCCTCGCGCTACCAATGTTGTTTGGAGATCGAGATTAGTTCACACATTTTCACTAGTAGCAACATCTCTGATTAGGTATGGAAGCCTTTTTTTTGATATATTTCAAGTACTCATTAGATCAAATGAGTGATTTAGACCTTGATTCTAGAGGTGGAGGTATGGGTAAGTTTGTTCACAAGGACAACATTCGCACTATCATCCTTATGTTGATATTTTGGTTTGCGAGGAATGAATCAAAGCATAATGGTATAAGCATGGCCCTAGAAAGATAATATGGAAAGTCTACCACATGATTGCACTTCTGCACATGGGTCGCCTATTCAGGCCTATTCACTGGCGTGGGAACATGGACATTGCCTCTCTTTGGCTTTCATTGACTCCTCCTCCCCCTGCCCCGTATTTTGGTTCTTTGGCAAGCTCCATCGACAGGATTTTACAAGATTAACACTGACAAGTGCATTATGGATGGATTTGTGAGTGGTGGATGCATTATACGGGACCATTTTGGTCATTGTATTGGAGCTTTCTCAGCATCTTTTGGGGACTATCCCATCTTGGAGGCTGAGCTATGAGCTATCTTGGATGGTCTCTTGCTCGTCGACTAGGATTATCTAGTATTCGAGTGGAGACCAATTCATCTGTGGTCATTCATTGCATCACTAGAGGCGAATATCCATGAGCGACACAAATTATTCTTAGACAAATCAAACATAATCTTTT
Organism: Fraxinus baroniana; assembly: GCA_903798355.1. Classification (NCBI taxonomy): domain Eukaryota; kingdom Viridiplantae; phylum Streptophyta; class Magnoliopsida; order Lamiales; family Oleaceae; genus Fraxinus; species Fraxinus baroniana. The sequence goes on from CAIGRO010058910.1 coordinate 6,543, forward strand.
TAATGTCTTGACTTTGTCTCCCTAATTTATAACGAGGGAAATCAAGTTGCCGATTCACTTCCATTTGTAAGATGGAATATACGCCACTATCATGAGTATGGTCCCCTTGACCTTCCACGCGGACTTTGAGCTCTAGTTCAAATTGACAACTATAATATTCCTAATACTAGAGAGCATTAGTTTAATTTTCGTTTGCTTGCTTTGTACATGACGTAGTACTTCCCCCCATTTTTAATTCTCTTCACAAGTTACATCTCATTGCTTTTGGAAGGTCAAGTTTACGCCCCCTTTCCTTTGTACCCGTGAATTTTGTTTTTTTATATATGGTTGGGAAATCCAAATCCCATCTGTACTCTCTGGTGGTGGATTTAAGTTACATCTCATTGCTTTTGGAAGGTCAAGTTTACGCCCCCCTTTCCTTTGTACCCGTGAATTTTGTTTTTTATATATGGATGGGAAATCCAAACCCCATCTGTACTCTCTGGTGGTGCCTGAAAAATCCATTAAAGCTTTGCTGATGTTTTGCTTTAAAAAAAGTAAAAATAAAAATATGCATAACCATCGTCAATTGAACGAGCAAGGCCAACTAATATTTTTGCATCAGAATATCCAAGACTAAATTACCAGTTTAANTTTGTACCCGTGAATTTTGTTTTTTATATATGGATGGGAAATCCAAACCCCATCTGTACTCTCTGGTGGTGCCTGAAAAATCCATTAAAGCTTTGCTGATGTTTTGCTTTAAAAAAAGTAAAAATAAAAATATGCATAACCATCGTCAATTGAACGAGCAAGGCCAACTAATATTTTTGCATCAGAATATCCAAGACTAAATTTCCAGTTTAACAGCCCACAAGGCTGTCTGAGCATGTATTCACTCTCAAACAAGCCATGTATATTTCATGGTTTTCAAAATTAGGATTACTATATAAACAAGGAATGGGAAAATTAAGGTTGACCAGAATTATACCACAATGCAAAATTTACCCTTTTTCCTACCCTGGTGGGCACATTTCCACCAATGCCATCTTTACAATTCCAGATTTCCAGGTACATTTGGTCAAGAAAAGCTCGCCCAGCAAACTTTGACTACCAAATCTGGCTACTATAGGTTCATCTTCAGAAGCAGAAACATGGAGACAATCTGTTGCATATTCTTGCAAGAACTTGCAAAGGAATTGTAGTTGGTGAACATAATTTGATGCTGCATGGTTATTCTGGGGATTTTCAGTAGCTTTCAATTTGACAACGGGTCAATGGCAGCACCTCACTTAGACAGGGTCCACGTTCGCACACGGCTTGTACGAATTGAGAGAGCCATGTATCTTTAGTGCGAACACCAGAAGCATGGTATATCAAGTTAGCTCCAAGCCTACTTGTGGTCCTTCTTGCACTTTTTCAGCAACATTGACACGTGGTCAACATAGTCATGGCTGGTCTGATTCCGTCCCAAAATCCACTGCAGTGCCTCAGCTGCTGCATCTTTTTCTGCTTGCTTCTTGTTGTTGAATGGCTGTCCCACTATCTGCATGCCATTGAATTCTACAGTTGATCGGAACTGGTTGTTCTTTAGCCACTCCGTCTTATATACAGGTGCTGCATGGCCTGCTCGAGTCAGCAATGTTTGTAGCTGACTCTTTGAATTATCACCCCCAGGACCACTTTCGGACCTAGGTATCAAGGCTGGAGCTTCTGCTACAATAGATGGCCTGGAGGATTGTACTATCTGGTGGTTGAAAACAAATCTACCACCGCACTGTTCTTCGGATATCAGCAGCCGTATTGCAGATAAAAGTTCATGGTAGGAATGTATATCCATCCTCGGATAAAGAAGCTGCATACAAAAAATTGCAATCATTCCACAAAGATCACATTAGGAGTCGTGCATTTAAAACCAACACAAAGATATTATTTTTTACTTGATAACATAATACAACAGAAAGTCCAATAACCACGAAACTGGTAAATAAATGATATAGCAGAAACATAGAACGGGCTTGCTTTGTTGTTTCACTTACTTTTGTTTGAATAAATTCCTCAAGCTCTCTCTTCAAACTCTGGTACAGTTCTGCTGTAGCTGGCTCCATATAAAACTCCAAGTATCCACCCAACATTTTTAGGTGACCGTCCTTGTCAACAAGACAAAGATTTCATATCATCACAAGAAATCAACAAGTTACCACTACATAAATCCCAACATGTAGCTGAAGACCTGCACAGTACGCTAGGGGCTAGAAAACAATCATTTGCTGATTAAGAAATTTACCATCTCTCCTTTTGAGATGCCTCCACCAAATAGTAGCAGCACTGAATCAGACACGGCTGTTGAATCCCGCAGGAAGACAGAGTTAATTTTGATCTTTTCATTGAAAACAAGCCATGGATATGGTATCCTTGAGTCACGTGCATTAACCGAGTTCTAAACCAATAATTAAAAGGGACCATGAGAAACACAATTAAGCCACGTCATAGATCTCAAACGAAACAAAGGAGATATTAAGCCAGCAAAACACTTACAGAGTACAAAAGAACCAGCCCATCTTCCATTGTTTTAAGTGAGAAGGATTTTTCATTGTGCTGTTAATGCATTTACACAATGTTAATAGAAATGGAAAAGGGATTGACAGTTGAGCTCAGTTTACTGTAGGAAACTAACCAATACTCTCGATACATACCAGTGGAGTAAATATAGCCAATTTTATTATTAATTTTTTAGAATAATGGTTGGAGGCACTTCATTTATTAGTTAACGTAAAATATATTAGTCATGGTAACAAAGCTAAGGTAATGTAATGTTGGCCAACACAAATGGTGTTTTATTTAGCATTACACTTGCATACAAACGATACCATTCATGAACTTTGCAACAGCCAATAAAACCGTGGCTTACCACAACAGAGCAGATTCCAGGATACAAGCCATAGCAAATAATTGCTCGAAGAAGATGCTCATCATAGCTCCATGTATTGTAATTGACTGGGTTGCTATCTACAAGGCCAATATCCTTTAGCAAAGAGTAGAAATCCTTGCGAAGAGAATCAATTGCTTTCATGGACTGTGCAGACAGGAAATTCTTCCAGCAATATTCATATCCAGCAAGATCTCTATCAGCAACTTTCCACCCCTCAAAGGCCCGAACAAGAGCGAGGTGGTCACTATAATCACGTGAAAATTGAGCTTTTGCAGCTTCTGCTAACTGAAAAAGAAGACAGTAACATTACCAGCAATTCCTCGTACTATATCATCACAATAGGGAGCTAGCTTTGCATTCATCAGCTCAACCACAGTTTCCAATATTTCAGTGTAATTGCCATATCTAATCACCTGGAAAATTCAATCATTAATTCCTAAGCAACCAGTTGCAATTCTGGCATGTCAAGTTCTTTCAATAAAACATTAATTTATTCAGTCTTTCTGTCCTCAGGGTGCACCATAATTTCCATGAATCTGTACGTGATTGAAAATGGACAGACGTTTAGCCCCGAGGCAAAGATGAATAATGTGCTAGTTCTTACTTCTTGTTTTCTTTTGTCACCCAGGTAAGAGAAAGAGGGGGTTTCTATCTTCCGCACTTCAGAATAAATTAATACTATTCATGAAGGCATAACAGCTTCGAGCATTTCAGAAAGGAATCTCAATGTGGCCAGAGAATTTTAATTACTGTCTGCCTGTAAAGTACATGGTGCAATTTGCAAAGGCTTCACGTTAATGGAAGGTCATTGGGGAAACTAGACATACAAAGACAAATAAAAAAGAGAAGAAATTAGCTCCTTGCTAACTCTATCTACTGTTTTCCTATAATTCCATTTTTAATATATTAATCTCACCAATCTTTGATTACATAAATGTTTCTCAATACCTCAACATTCAGCCCCACATAACATCTTTATGGAAGTTCCTACAGAATTTTTCCTAATAGTCCTCTCTAAATCCACCAGCTGCATAAAAGATTAAGACACTAGTTTATTTTAACTCAATTAGTCTTAGTCTAGTTCTTCCGGGAACTCCATTTGAATTAATGCTGGAGTTTCCAATCTATTTCATGACATCCAACTCCCATCAACTCTTAAGTACTTCTACATTAACTAGAAGTACACCAAAATACTTGGTTTTACTCCTACTGACTTCAAGAGAGAAATATGAGATAATAAAGCACCACTGATGATAGGAACAAACATCTAGCCTTTGCTTATCACCAAATTCGTCAAAAAGGTAATAGAATAAGGGTCAAACATGGTTGAAGTTCCAAAGAGAAGTAACATTTAAAACCACAAAGTTTCAGTTTCACAAAAGATCTGTCATTGAAGATATAAATTCAAACCTCAACTATAAAATTTGGTGACATATCATCTTGTCAGGCTTCAATGCATAATGCCAATGAAGCATCTAGAGTTAGCTCATAAAAATGACATCCATGGTAGGAAACCTTAAAGTTACAAACCTTAATCATTAAGTTGGTGGATCAAAGATAAGAGAAAGAAGGCATAAAAAGTGATTGAAGCATATAACACCAGTGAATCCTCAAGCCCCTTTTCCAAGCTAGGTCAAAACATACTTAGTTTAATGTTCGTCAGAATCATTATTGAAAGAGTGGTTTAAGTTACAGTCATGAGTGCTGAACAACGGGGTAATTAACTGTATGGATTTTTTTATCCGTCTCTGAAGATCATGGTAATCTAAATAAAATAGCATTTGGCACCCATTAATTTTTTTGAAGTTTTTCTCTTTAATTTTAACCACACACATTCTCCAAATGAAAGAATATTACACAAAAATCTAAAACTTTTCATTATTTTTCAACCACACATTCTCCCATCAATCACTATTCCAAAATGTATAATTTCCCCCAAAATGGGTGCCAAACAATAGCTAAGCAAATTGCTACGAAACGAGAGATGGACGGGCTGAGAGAGTATCAGAATTAAGAAGCAAAGTGAAGTGAAGTGAACAAGTAAAAAATTGTTACAGTCAGGAAAAATCACAATATAGGATTTAATAGTAGTTAGTTAATGTCAACCATAGAACAATTAAAAACGAAAACGTGATAAAAAAAAAAATAGGCAAAGAAGCCGGAATTTGCAAATGATGAATAGCATCAGAATTGAGGATGACTATGTCAACAGTATATCTTCAAGATCCACATAATTCATAAAATAATTACTAAAACTTCAAAGTCTGACTTACGTCCTTCTTGTCCATTGGAGTTAAGAAAGGATCACGGACACTTAGAGCAGCTACAACACTTAATATTGGGTCCAGGCAATTCAATATAGCACCAAGTATAAGCATTTTACCAAGTTTTGGCTCCATTGGAAGCATTGTTAAGTAGCGTCCTGTCAAGGACATCAGCCAAACTTATATGAGAATGAAACATCAATAAGCATAAAATTGAGAAATTAGAAGTCTTATTCATACCTAAAACAGTCAAATTTTCAGCCTCATCCAAAGCCCCAATGATCTTTAAATATTCAATAGCATTTTGAACCTAGTAGCAAATGTGAAAAAAAAAAAGTTGTATAACAACCTTAAGCCATTATTATTGACACATACATTTGGTCCTTTTTATCCCTAAGTAGTCACTAATAAATATACTTCAGAGAAAATATGTTCCAAGTGAGTCAGTGACGCAAGCTATTTCCATAAAACAGAAATGTGAATAAGCATTACCGCTAGATACTCAGGTGACTGCAATGCCCTCGACAGGAACTCAGAAATACTACCCAGTTTCAGACTTTTAATTTGTAAACAAAGAGACTGCAGCGGGGTCCTTAAAATTTCTGGTAATTGATAATCTGCAAAAGCATCATATACACATCTTGGATAGAGATGATAACATACTCCAGGCTGAACACGTCCAGCTCTTCCTCTTCTCTGATAATTTGTGACAAAAAAAATGTTACTTTGGAATTTTTAAATGCTGAGATGATAAATTCAAGCGAATGTGAACATTAAAATGGCCCTGGATCAAAGCACGTTCTAGCAGACAAATCAAACATCACATCCAGCAGCTAATGACATGGCAAAACATGATATAAGATCAAAATCTTATAGGAGATAACGTTTGTACATCATTTCAAGGATATATGACGTAAGGAATGTTAGGAATGGTTTTCTACACAACTATATCGAGGGTGCTTGTTATTTACTTCCACATTTTGGTAGGAGTTGAATTTTCTTTTACAGTTTCCTGCTTGATACTGAATTGTACTTATCTAAAAGAATTAAAACTGGTAGGTTTCATGCAGATTACATGGAAATTGAGTTTGGTATAAGCTTAAGAATGGTTAGTTTTTGGGCTTTATTGGCTGATGATTAATACCTATAACAGTGCGCAAGAGAAGAGTACTTCACCCTAGTAAGGTTTATGCAAATTCACACAACACAACTTCCAATTCCCAAAATGATGAACTCCATTGGAATAAGGGGATTACACTTTTCCAGTTTTCCAACTACAACAATTAGAATACTAAAAAGATATCAAATCTTTTGACTACTCAAGATTATTGCAGATTAACTAGGATTCTTATTAAGAAACTGACAACAGAATTAAAAAAATAAAATAATGTCTTAAAATTGAAGAGGCACGCAACAAATCGAGGCGAAAAAATGAGCGTCAAGGCACAACCTTTGAGGCCTATTTTCCGAGGCGTAAGCCTAAGTTCCAATCAACTTCTTAATGCATTTCTAAGCTGTGCTCTAGCATGGAGCTCTTGTTACTTGAGTCACAAAACCCAAGGGAAAGACCTTGTTAGCATGCAAGTCAATAAAACCTAAAGGCAAGATGCAACGGTACAACATATACATTTGGTATAACACTTTGCCTTGGCGGTTAGCGGGAATTAAACGGTACTGCTAAGTTAACCGCTTAGCGTGCCTAGGCACTTTATTATTTTTTTTTATTTTTTCCCTTTTTTTAAAAACCTTTTATTTGACTTTGGTTTATTAACATTTTTATCTTTTTTATTTTTATTTTTTTAAAAGGCTTTTAAACTTTAGTTTCAAAATTTTAAATGACTTTATTCGTACAAAAGTAAAAAATGACTAGATAAGATTTAAGCTACAATGTTAACTATATTATGTAATTATGAATTTGAAATTTATCGTTTTGTTGAAAACTTCGAAAATATGTATAAAGTTTCTATAAATCTATTAAGTATAACTTGTCTATTTGAAAGTTAGAACTACGAGAAATAGTCTATCTTTTGCATTTCGAAAACTTGAAAATTGTATAATTGACTTATTATAGGAAATAAATATAGTACGTTATAATTTTAGATGTTTGGTATGTATTATTTTAATTATTAATGATTTTTAGAATGATTAAATATTTAAAATAAAAATAAGAGTGCTCGTAAAACTTGAAGATTGGCCTTCAAATCTAGCCACGATTTATGCTTGTTAGAACATTGGACTCAAGCAAGGTTGACAATAGAAAAAAGCAAAAAGCAATTGAAGCGGAAAAAAAAATGAGGCATTTTTACCTTTACAGGCTCCAGCCCTCGTGACACCAGAAAAAGTATTCAGCAATTTGAGCGAACACCTCAAATGCCTCGAGGTGTGTGCCTCACTATACTGAGGCTTATGCCTGGGCAAATGGGACTCAAAAGATTGTACCTTGAGGCTCACTTTTGTCGCCACAATTTAAGGCACCCCTCACCTCAAACGATTTTTAAAACATTGGCTCTGGGTATGTAGTAATGCCATTATCAAATACATTTTTTAAAAAAAATGGTACGCTTACATGGGTGAGTTTTCAATATATTCAAGTCAATTTACTTGATAAGGCCATTGCCTCTTCTTTTTAACAATAGTGCACGACCAACAATTTCCTTAATTTTACACGGTACAACAATTTGATATCGGCTATAATATGTCTAAGAAGGAGCCAACGCTAAAGTCTCCATATTGGTACCTACAGCAAAAGTTACAAATAATTCTTTATGGAACCATTCAAAATAATATGACAAATTCAGTCTGAAATGAAACCCCAGCTACTAGCTTAGATGTATGCATATGTGAGTTATCAACAAGCTAGAGGGCCGTTGACACCATTTCCTTGCTTTTATACGCTAAGTAATTTAAAGTACAAAACTACTTAATTCATACTGCCAATGCCAAATTCACAGTAAAGAAGTGTATAGTTTGCAAAACCTATTTTGAGGTCTTTTGAGCCATAATATCTATTAGATTGTGGGACATAAACCAACAAATATTAAGTAATTTGAAGTGACGCCTTAAAAGAATAACGAATTTACCAAGCACCAAACCGCATTTTGATTCCCATGACAAGATAGTTAAGCTCTAAGATGAGAATTCACGTACTTGTTGAGCTGAAACCTTTGAAATCCAAGAAGGAAGCAGACAAGGAGTATTGTTTAGAGCATCATATGATGTCTCTTTTGCCTTTCCACAGTCAATAACAAAAACCACGTCATTAATTGTAATACTGGTTTCAGCAATATTGGTAGCTAGAACAATCTTCCTTATTCCGTCTTCAGGCTCGTCAAATATTAATTTCTGTGTTCGTCCAATATCAAAAAAATAGATAAACAAACAAAAGTAGAAAAAATTACATCAAAAGTTGTGTTTCCCACTATTATACAAACACCAGCTCTTTAGCATAGGAAAAGCAGATAATATGAAATAGCAGCCAAACAGGGATAATATGGTATCAAGACAAAGAAACGATCTGACTTAATATTCAGAGATATAGCCAAATCTCAAGAAGAAAATGAGTTGACGGAACACCACCTATATACAATACATTCACTATATCAGTCCTAAAAAACTCTCTGAATAGAACTTTATTCTTAAATATTCGAAGGATATCCACCTTTAAAAGTGAACAGTATAATTTCTTTAAATAAATAGGCTGTGTAGATGGAAACATCAAAACTGCTCCAGACAAGAATATCTAGTAATTTTCAAACCAATAGATGCAAAAAAATTTTCCCATCTCTGAAGGACATTTGGTAGCCTAGTGCTTGGCACTTGAATTCATCAAAATGATTGACCAGTAAAGCTTACAGGTTAGATGAGCAATCTTCAATTTCTTTTAACATAGGTCAGTTTGCGGTGGTTTAGAAGATATTGTTAAATGTGCTAGGTTTTGTAAGTACTGACCAAGTAGTCAAGGGAGCAGGTAATACCCGGTGACCACATGCCAAAATAACTAAAAAACATTGAAAAAGGACAACAAGAACCATAATGCCTAAGCTATAAGAGCATCTCTAAGAGATTTTCTATTTTTAAAGAGCATATTTTACAATTTAAAGAGTCTTTAAATTTAGAAAGTAAAAGTTTTTAAGTACTCCAACAAGCTTTTTATCTTTAACACTTATTTTACTACTACCAAAAAATATTTATTGTTCCACCTTATCTTTCATTTTCACTAGTTTCCCTTCAGATTATTATATTATTTTCCTCCATTGAAAATTGAAATGTTAATTTAAAGAATCTCGTGGAACATAATTTTAAAAATTGACTATTTAAAATAGAGATCATATTATGTTTCAAAAGCCTCTTGGAGATGCTCCAAATGTTTTTTCTTTGTTACTCTCTCCTTCCTTTTTTTCCTATGCATCTTTGTGGATGTAAGAGCATCCCTAGACTTTATTTATACAGAGCATCTTATGTATGACGGGTAACATCTTTAAATTTAGAGAGTACACTTCAACAATACTATGTATTTTTGCTCTTCATCTTGTTTTTCAAGAAACGCTTACTAATATCTCCTCACCTTTTATTTAACTTAATTTTTTTATGTCAATGGCCAATCAATTCAAATATGATTCGAATAATTTAAGAAGCGGAGTATTGAAATCTTGTAGCTTATGCAATCATTATAAAGTAAGAATAGAGAGGAAGTTTGGCTCCTGGCTCTCCAAATTTTTAAATAGAGTCTCTTGGAGCTTATTTTTAAGCATCGGCTCTCCAAAATAGATAGCACCTTGTATTTTTAGAGTCTCTTGGAGATGCTATAGCTTTGCGAATGGCATAACTGCAACAAGTGAAGTACGGAATCTTGGATAAAAGGTTCAGAGGCATCAATAAAGTAGTTTTGAGACAAAAGGTCACATGGACAAATTAATGGCTGATGCGAACAATTCCACAAGTTCATGGTCAAAATTTAACTCATCCAAATGCATGGACAGTAGAAAATCCCCACAATAAACAAAATCAAAATTTATCTTGACAGTAATATATACAGAACCAAATAACAGGGACAGTCAACAATTAGTATATGAATTCACCTGCTCCTCACTGGCCATGGAACCATGGCATGCCAGCAATAAAACTCGACTAGTATCTCCTACTACAGGATGACCTTGCAGCTTATCCTTCAAGGAGCTTATGTCCTCCCATCCAGTCAGAAAAACTAAAACAGCACCAGGCCCTTCATTCTCGCATATATAGCACAAAAGATATTCTATGAGGTTGAAACCTAGACAATCAGGATTCCAGCAAGACAAAGATTCCCGTGTCTGAGCGCTATAATCCTTGAAATTGGCAGTTTTAAGTGCCTCCTAATAACATTTCCCAACAAGACGAACATATCAGCACAGATATTCTAACATCTTGACATGAGAACTAGCAGTTAAACTACCTCAACAGCAGAAACAATTTGACTCTTTCTCTTTCTTGGAGCTTGTTTACTCATTCTCCACATCTTCTCCATACCATATTCATCAATTTGATTATATGGTGTCAATTGGTATCCTGTCCTTTCTAAAATATTTTCCAGAAAATGAGTTCGTACTGGATAAGTGAAACCCTAATCAAAACAAAATTGAAATTTAAGGTAAGTTCACGTACAAGGTTTGTCAAGCTATTAGGTGAAATATCAGTATCTATTCAAAATAGCTTATCAAGATAAAAGGAAGAAGAAATGAAGTTAATGATACTATGTAACAGCTAAGTAACCTCTAATTGCTTATTGCTTTATCTTTATTAAAAAATACGATACTGAAACCAAAAACAAATAGGGCACCCCCAGTATATCATTCAAAGAACCTCAACCAGAAACTATGCTAGGGATTGCTGCCTCAAGTTCAGTGGCCTATAGAATTAACAGGTTCACAACATACTATATAAACTGCCACAGCTTTTAAATTATTTCTTTTTGCATCAGATTATTACCTGTCTTATTAAAGAGAGAAGGAAAATTAAACACATTCAAGTTCAACATACAGATATCAAGCAGTACCAAATGTTCCAGCTGTATGGCTTAGCTTATTTCTACGTAAGAAGCAAAAAATTAAAACACAGCTCATATACACATTTACGAAAATAAAAGTAAAATACAAATGTATATACATCCATGGATACAATGTGGTCATGTTTACAACTTAAACGAAAATTTTGAATTTTTGGGTAAAAAGGCTCTTCAGGTAAACAGTAATTAACATTATATGTACAACTGTAAAGAAACTTGTTACTTACGTCACTAAACCAAAAAGAAAAAATTGATCACAAAAAGAAAAATTCAACGACGGAAAAATTGTCAAATGCACTAAAAAGAGTCACAGCCTCCGATATGTATGTAGATCGTGAACCAATATGACTAGGCGATTCGATGGTTATAGGAACGGAACAGTGGGAGATGGTCTTGATTATTCATTTATTTGCATTTGAATCTTCCATCTTCAAAAACAATCCCTCTGTGCCCAAACACCAAAAACAAAACAAAACAGAACAAAATGATAAAACTGTTGCCAAATCTCTTTTCCTCTCTATTCTTTCAGTACAAAGGCCAGGAAGAAATTAACTCTTTTGACTCACTTGCATAACAAATCTATTAACATTTAGGTGACACGAACTCCATAATTCCTACAAAGTTCTTTAACAAATGTTCTATAATTAATCCACCCTGTACAATTGCATTGAGAATAAAACTGGATTCCATATTTTCCTCTACTGCAGTCCATTTCCTCATCTCACAAATTTCCAATCACTACGTCAAATCCATTTCCTCATCTCACAAATCTATCAATCACTACGTCAAAAACTTTTATATGTTTTTTTTACCTCTATGGCATTCAATTTATCTGATGAGCCAACCTTTGGAGTGATGCTAGTTATACATGTTCAAGATTGTTTTGATATTTAATAGATTTTATATACCGGTCAAGTGCCTAAAGTGTATGTCAACACCACATACACCATGTAACATTTTTTTCTTGAACATGCAACATTACATAGATGGTAAGAGGAAAAGTTTAGTCAAATAGTCATATCCTTGGATTGTAGTAGTTCATTATGCACTCCGTGTAAGTTACTTTTGGCGAGAATCAAACAACGCAATACCAGTTAGTGGTGATGGTGTGTTTATTAGGAAATGGAAAAGAGGTTCCAAAGACATTCAGGGTTGTTTGAGCCCCATTTTTTTGGTAAAATGCATTTTGGAATAGTGAATTGATGGAGAATGTGTAGTTAAAAATAAAGGAAAAGTTTTTGGGTTACGTGTAATATTATTTTATTGAATAATGTGTGATTGAAAAAAAGAGAGAGAAAAATGTATTTTGACAAAAATGAGGATCAAACAAGGTCTCAAGTTTATTGAACAAGATGATGGGACGTATATGGTGAAATACGAGTAACTTTTAGAGAGGATTTTGAAGGACATACAGAAATACTAAATGATGTAGAATGAGTTGACTAACCAAGAATACGGAGAAAGTGGTTTAGAAGATATCTTGGCTAAGAGATAAGAGAACTAAAGATCTAAACTAAGTAGTGTAGACATACTAAACAGGATGCTAACATGCATGTGTGGCCATACTAGAGTAAAATTTGAAATCTTATACACTAACAAGTTGGGAAGGCACTAACGGATGATAAGGAAAGTGAAAGCGATTTAACATTATCGGAATATGTCTTGAATAAACCTAAAGAAGCACATGTTCAAGAGGTGAGTAATCCTTGTAGAACAAGTTAAAGAGACAGATGTACAACAAAATTAACACGATTTTAAGTCGTTGCAAAATATATGATATCATTGGACCTTTTGGTAGGTCTATTGCCGAATTCAACAAGGTGACGGAAAAAGATTTATTTAGTTAACTCTGATGAAAACTTTAAAAGATCCTCAGCTACAGGGATATGTCAAACCTATAGCTGATAGATTAAATTGTTCATTGCATATGTTAGGATAGGCTTTATTTGTGTCATTATTTGTGCTGGTTTTTAGGAATAGAATAGTTGAGTTCTTTATGTACAGAGTGTCTAGCTATAGCATATCATTATTTTCTCATAAACTCCAAGTTTATGGGGAATAAGACTTGGATTGTTCTTTGTAGCTCAACGTGCCATGTAACATATAACTAACTACCAACTAAAAGAAACTTGGCTGCAGAAAGCACGTTGTATTGCCAAAGATTGTGCTAACATTTCGTAAATGTAATATTCAAACCTGAAACACAATTAAGAGAGACTAATAAAATTGGATCAATCATGAAATTCAAGTAGTATTTTATTTGTTCAAGGAAAGGACCAAGAAGACCACTAGCTCACCGGGATGTGGAACATTGGAGCCCCACCAAAATATGATGAGAA
>CAIGRO010058912.1:0-15469 GCA_903798355.1 Fraxinus baroniana
CTGGATTACTTCAGCACATACTAAAGATGTAACATTTGTAATAAAGAATGTAAGGTGTGTAAGCCTGATGTATAGGGCGGCTGACCCGTTGTCAATGTATTTATTGTATGATAGACTTAGTGATGTGAGATTTCAGTTATGGATATTAGGCCACGTGGTTCTGATCCGACGGACACCACATCCGCTAGAAAACTATAATAGGTGGTCTAGGTAAATTGTAGGGGTTTTTTGGGATGATGTTTTGGAAACATTGATTCTAATATACAAGAAAACACTCAAGACAAATACTCTCAAGAAACCTTTTTGCTTGTTCTATATTTGTTAGTTTGATCTTATGTTATTTACACTTTGTCGGTGATTGTTTGTTAGTACAATCATCTTATTCATTACCATCGGTGCTCAAACATTTTTGTCTGACGTCGTAAAGCATCTCCCGTGTTCAAAGTGCTTCTCCGTTCAGTTCTCCGATCAAAACACGCCAGAGTCACATTTTTTGAGGTCATAGATTGGCATCGTTTGTGGAAATCCACAAATTTTAACCATGAAAATTTGGTGGGAGAAAACCAGTTGGAAGCAATTCTTATTGTGAAGTGATTTTCAAACCTTTGAAAAAAAGAAGTGTTCTTGAAGAAAGAACCATTGAGAAAAATTCAAGATAAACAGTTCAATTGGAAACCAGTCTAATCCTTGAAAAAAGGAATATGATTTATCCAGAAAAACTTATCACCATAAGCTCAAAAAATGAAGGATCTACACCTCGAAGGGCTAGGGAACATCCTGAAGAAGGGGAACGCTCGTATGCTCTCCCAACTACTCGCTTAGACCTCACCAACCTAACAGACGAGGTGGGTCTAGGATAGCTGTCAGGCTCACTAAAGAGGCAGCCACAATGGCCGTAAATATGAGAGGTATAACCTAACAGAACATAGCTATGCATGAAGTGCTAAGGAACATGCAGGGCAAATGAGGATACTTAATTCCTCTATATACAGCCCAAGGAAATGCATTTCACAATCCTTCACAAGGATATTACTACCACGATGAAGAGGAGGTTCAAAGCAAAATGACTTAACTACAAGCACTACACAAGGGAGATAGCTTCCCAAGAAAGGAAAGTTGAGGTTGATACATCCACCAACTATGCCACTGACCGACCCACGGAGGTCCCATTCTAGATTCCTCCAAACTACAACCTAAAAATCATGTACTAGAGATCGGTAAGTGTCTTTGACAAGCTGAGCCTAGGGTTGCCTAGAAATATACAGGCTCAACATTTTCCTACACCAAGAAATAGTCAGGAAGAACCTTCTCAATTTGAAAGACAAAGCGAGCCGGGTTATAACGAAGTGCATCGGAATCCTCCTTCCAAAAATAGGCATGAGAGAAGAGCAAAACAGGTCAAAAATCAAGCAGGGCCTTCCCAACCACCCCCGAAAACTCGAGTTAGGTAAGATGAAGATGTAGATGAGCCACAAAGGTCCCGCAACCTTGATGACGATGGTGACAATCTACCATTTTCACAAGGCATTAGGAATGCCCCTTTATTGAACCACTTTACACTTCCTAAAATTTCCAAGTATGATGGAAGAAGTGATCATGCGAAGTATCTCAATAGCTTCAAGACTCACATGAGCTTGAGAGAAGCCACCCCCGCCATGAGGTGTAGAGCATTCCACTGAACCCTAAGTGGAGCTACTAAAATATAGTATACCAGACTTTCGAAAGGAAGCATCCAAAGTTGGCCAGACTTCAAGAAAACTTTTGTTAACGCTTTGCAACGAAAAAGGAAGGTGAAGGGCCAATACAATGCTTACAGGACATAAGACAACAACATGATAAGTCATTGAAAAACTTTCTGTCATGTTTCACTAATGAAATGACCACTGTGTGCAAATGACAGATAGAGAAGCTCTGACAGCCCTATGGGAAACCTACTGGACATGAACTCTCTCTTTTGGAAAGATGTGCAAAATAAAGACCCTACCAGTTATGAAGCCTTGTCGAAAATGATAAGACATGAGAACATCAATGAAAAACTGAGAGATCACAGGAATAGGGTAAACCAAGGACTTCCACCTCTTCAAATGCAACGAGAAAGAGGGCAACCTCACACATGATGGACCACCAAGTCGTACAGTCGACCTCTCTCAATCCAGGGCAAGTATTGGTTGCAACAACATTAAGTGCAGTGTCTACCTTAGCTCATGAAGAAGTGAATCATGGTACTAAAACGTAACAAGTTAGACCCTACTAATGATTTTCCCAAACGAGGAGAAGAATGGGACAAGGCATTGAACCTAGAAGTAGGGATGAAGCGTCCCTCTATTGTACATACCACCATTCCTCTAGCCACAACACTAGTGGCTGTAGAGATACTGCAATCATCCTCAAATAAAAATCAATGGAGAAATAGATGCCTGTAAAGAGACGTTCTTCTTAGGTAGAACCAATAGTCCAGGAATGATAAGTTGAGGTACCACAATAGAAATGTCCCTCGAATGAAAGACAATGATGATGAGAGACCTAGGGACAGTAAAAGGCAGAGAAGAAACCCCCCCTGATACTAGTCGTGTACCCATCAGATAGATTAACATATTTTTTGGAGGCCCGTATGTTGGGAGAGAATCTAGAAACTCCCAAAGAAACTATGCAAAGGAAGCAAGAGACCTCTCTATGGAAAGCTTTATAGTAATTAACAATCGACCTTCCACCGAAAAAAAAGCTCAACCCATCACCTTCTCCCATGATGATTTAGTTGGTGTGCATTATCCACATTGTGATGCCCTAGTGGTGAGAGTCATTGTAGCTTGCAATGGCCTAAAAAGGATGCTAGAAGATAATGGAAACTCTGTCAACATCATCTTCGAGGCCACATTTGATAAAATGGAAGTTGACCATGAGCTGACCTCAATGACTTCTCCCTTGTATGACTTCACTGGAGATAGCATTGTCCGAAGGGGCAAAATCACTCTACCAATAGAGATGGGAATAGAACCATCAATTGCTCATCATTTAATGGGATTTCTGGTGGTGGACAACCTCTCCGCCTACCATAGAGTGCTGGGAGGTCAACATTGAAGGAATTATTTATCGTTATGTCTATTCACCATTTATGTATGAAATTCCCAATGGAAAATGGCATTTCCATGATCAGAGGTGATCAGATGAGTGCAAAGGAATGCTATTCAAATTTCTTTAGGAAAGAAGAACTCAAAACTGTCAATGTAATCCTGATAAATGTTGACATAGATAACGTCCTTGAGAAAGGGTAAACCCCTAAACAAGGGAGAGACGTCAAAAAGATGAACGTCCTTAAAGAAGATGTTGTCCTAGAAACACAAGTATCCCCTAAAGAATGATAGTTTCTATCTTTCACATTCAAGATGAAGGATCTTGGACAAATGGATACCATTTTAGGTATCAAAGTTACTAAAACTAGTTAGGGTTATCCCACACTATATCGAGAGTGTGATAGATAATTCCAAAAATTTGATAAAAGGATGTAGTACCCCTCTTGATCCAAGTTCAAAGCTAATAAATAATGATAGAAGAGAAATTGCTCAATTAGAATATGCAAGTACTATCGGGAGTCTTATGTACATTTTTCAATGCACAAGACTAGATATAGCGTTTGCAATTAGTAAACTTAGTATGTTTACCAGTAGTCCGAGCAATAATTATTGAAAAGTCATTGAAATAGTTCTTGGATATTTAAAGAAAATCAAGAACTTAGGTCTGTAATATACTAAATTCTTGGCTGTATTAGAAGGATTTATAGATGCTAGTTGGATATCTAGCACGGGTGAAAATAATTCCACATCTGGTTGGGTGTTCACTCTTGGAGGTGGAGCTATTTCTTGGAGATCAAAGAAACAGACATGTATAACGCACTCAACAATGGAATCTGAATTTGTAGCTTTATCGGATAACTAAGAACTTAGGGCTTCAATACTCTAAATTTCCGGCTGTATTAGAAGGAGTTACGGATGCTAGTTGGATATCTAGCACGGGTGAAAGTAAATCTAATTTAGGTTGGGCGTTCACTCTTGGAGGAGGAGCTGTTTCTTGGAAATCAAAGAAGTAAACATGTATAACACACTCAACTATGGAATCTGAATTTGTAGCATTATTAGAAATTGGGAAAGAAGTTGAGTGACTGAAGGATCTATTTTATGAGATGCCTTTGGGACCAAAGAATATATCTTCGATATCTATCATGTGTGATATTCGAGCCACATCAGTAAAAACATACAATAAGGTATATAATGGGAAGTCTAGACGTATGAATTTAAAACATAACTACATAAGAAAATTAATCAAAAGTTGAATAATTTCCCTAAAATATGTAAAGTCAATGAGAACTTAGCAGATCCACTAACTAAACCTCTAAATAGAGATTTAGTGACATCTACTTCTAGAAAGGGGTTAAAACTCTTGAACTAAAAGTTCATCAATGATAGCAACCCTATATGTCATTACTCAAAAAGTAATCCACGAGTTTAAAGGGTAACAACAAGTCATTCGATATATGGATAGTTCCATCATTATGTAATCCGCAATAACCCTATTCTAGTTAAATAATAATGGTTGTTACTGAAGTGAGGGTTGAGCTTTAAGCTCTTAATGCAGTTCAGTACTAAGTATTAGGTTTAATATATTGTATTGGAGATTATGTGAACAAAAGGACCAACTCGAACAATTACAAAAGTTTAGGGACTTAATTGTAAAGTTTCATAGTAGGTAGGTTAGCATAGGATTCGGGGTTTCATGTTTCGAACAATAAGGATTTATGCCGATTTTTCGCTAGCTGCTCGCCGGAGTTGTGCTCGAGCAGATGATTTAGTAACACCATCGCTCGACCTTGGCTCGAGTGAAAAAGCTCCTCACTCGAGCGCATAGTTATGCGGCCAGACCTAATTCGCAATTTTAAACAAGTTTTTCTGGCCCATTCTACCAAATTTCCCTCTCCTATAAATACCCAAGCCATTAGACAAATTTTTAGTGTAGTTGTTCATTATATTACTTATTCCTATCATTCTTTGAAGATCCAAGATATTCTTACATTGATTGTACCCTTTGATTCTTGAGATCATATAATCACCTGTTGGGAAAAACATCAATTCCTTAAATCGAAACACCAACCACTTCTTATTTATCATAAGAAGGCACTTTCTTAGTTAGACTTCAGAAGTTTCTGGAGGTTAAGAGATGTTGGACTTCAAGTACATGAAAAGAACAAGAATTGGAGATTCTTGGAATTTCACTTGAAAGAGATAGTAGAAGGAGATTAGGAAGCTGAAAGGAGACAGCAGATCAGGAAGCTACATGAGGTAGATCGGGAAGTCTAGCATGTTGGCTAGATAGTGTCTACAGTAGCAAATCGTGAGTCTGGAATTATAGCAGATCTTGGAAGCTACTGGAGGTAGATCGGGAAGTCTAGCAGGTTTACTAGATAATATCTACGGTAGCAGATCGTGAGTCTAGAGCTATAGAGGATCTTGAAAGCTACAGGAGGTAGGTTGAAGAAGTCTAGCAGGTTGGCTAGATAAAATCTACATAGCATATCATGAGACTGGAAGGAACAAGAGATCTTGGAGATTACAGAAATTACAACAGCGGAAACTAGTGGAATTTGCTAGGCTGAAAATGGACTGTAATCCATATTGTTTATAGTGGAGGTAACTGGCTTGGTCCTAGATTTTTTACCCAGTTGGGTTTCTCCGTCATCATATTGGTGTTCATTGTTTGCTGCTTTCTCATTACAAGCTACGGTAATTCAATTTAGGATAATTGGAATGTTTATTTAACCATCTAGAAATTAATTAAAAGTGACTTGTTGCTTTCATTAGTATAATTCCACACGTAAGGTCGAACTTAGTAAACATTTTTTTTTTCAATTTGTATCAGAGCCTAATTTTGATTCCTGACCTTAAATTATCTCGATGAGTAATTCATTGTCCGTCCCGCCATATTTTGATGGTAGTAATTATGCCTATTGGAAAGTTAGGATAAGAACATTTGCATACCTAACTGATTAGGTATTTTTTGGTGCATGCTCGTGTTTTTATCATTATGTGACATTGGTATTTGTATGCATCACATTTGTTTATTTTTTTTAGGTAGAAGTCATATGCATCTGTTATTTTTATTTTTGTGTATTTGATTATTTTTATTATTTGCTTGGTGCGTTCATGTTTTAATTGAAAAATAAATAAAAAATGATGAAAATTTTTATAGCATCATATATAATATACTTGAATTTGTTTGTTGTGATCAAGTATGGGTGTAATTGGTGAGCTGTAATATAATTATCATTGCTAGCTAAGATTATTTGTGGCATACTTAGTATATGTGTCTTTATATACCATCTGCACTACATACACTATGATAATATGAATGAGATTTAACCGCATGTGTAAGATTTGGGATGACAGTCACTTGTTGGTAAGTTGACTTTGAACATGAATTGACCACTTTTAGTAGACCTAAGCCTAAGTATTTATCCTAATAAGCTCAGTATCTTAATGTTCTTCTTCGAGGCTATTTGACTCGAGCAATTAAACATGTGGGGTATCTCAACACTTGGTGCCTATGGTCAACTGACTTGGATTAACCGACCTAACGCTCGCTACATGGGTCATCTTAGTTGCTCAATGGAGATGAACCTGCACTTAAGATGAGAAAAACTGATGAGCTTGGAAAATATGGAAGATGCAAAAAATATGATGAGCTTGAAATATGTGAAAATTTATTTATGCTAATTTAAAGAAAAAGATTAAATTATAGGTCCTACTGTGTTTTTGACTTTCATCAGTAGGAGGATACACTTATGGCAGTGGTATTTAGCTTGTCCCTTTTTCACAAAATTAAGGTTTTGAGTCCTACTTACAAATGATTGGTGACACTTTACACACATGGGTCACTTATACAATTTACTCTATGTTAACATAAACTAAGTATGTGGGAAGATTAACTACACATTGATTATACTTATGCATGCTAACGACTGCATTTTTGAGTGATTATAAGTTAAAGTTTTTTATATATCCCTTCGTTATTTGTGATAAAAAGGAGGAGAGAGAATTTAGAGAATATACATAGGTGAGCAAAATTAGTGTGCATTTTGCATTTTATGTCTGAGGGGTCGTTGGGGAGAGATATAGACATATTTGCCTACTGTATAAAAATATTGAGAGTTTGCAGTAAGGGGGAGCATGTGCATTGCATCCGCATTGCATTTCATATGCATAGTTGTTTGAGTTTTGATGTTTTGTGATGTTAATGTTCCGACTGATGTTTTGATTGACATTAATGTTACATCTCAAACTAGCATGCTTATTTGTGTTCATGTGTTTTTGACTTCCTGTATCACGTGCTTTACACTAGGCATTGAATCTTTGATTTCAGGATACAGGTATACCAAGGAATGCAAGAAATTGAAGAGATTGGGTAGTTTTGATAGTATATTTTTTGTATTGTATTTGGTTTTGTCACAGAATGTCAAATGGGAAGCTTGTTAGGTTTAATGTATTGTATTGACGATTATGTGAACAAAAGGATCAATTTGAACAATTATAAAAGTTTAGGGACTCATTGTAAAGTTTTATAGTTGGTAGGTTAGCATAGGGTTCGAGGTTTCATGTTTGGAACAAAAAGGATTCACGTCGATTTTTCGCTAGCTACTAGTCGAAGTTGTACTCGAGCGAATGATACAGCAACACTATCACTCGAGCGATAGTCCCTTGGCTCGAGAAAAAAAGTTCCTCGCTTGAGCAATATAGTTATGCAGTCAGACCTAAATCGCAATTTAAAACAGATTTTTCCTGCCCATTCAACCAAATTTCCCTCTCCTATAAATACCCAAGCCATTGGACGTATTTTGGTGTGATTATTCATTATATTACTTCTTCCTATCATTCTTTGAAGATCTAAGCTATTCTTACATTGATTCTATCATTTGATTCTTGAGATCATACAATCACCTGTTGGGAAAAACATCAATTCCTTAAACTGAAACACCACATACTTCTTATTAATCATAGGAAGGCACTTTCTCAGTTGGACTTCAGAAGTTTCTGGAGGTTGAGAGATGTTGGACTAGAAGCAAAGGAAAAACACAAGAATTGGAGATTCTTGGAATTTCACTTGGAAGAGACAATAGAAGGAGATCAGAAAGCTGGAAGGAGACAATAGATCAGGAAGCTACATAAGGTAGATCGGGAAGTCTAGCAGGTTGGCTAGATAGTGTCTACGGTAGCAGATCGTGAGTTTGGAATTACAGCGAATCTTGAAAGCTACTGGAGGTAGATTGGGAAGTCTAACATGTTGGGTAGATAGTATCTACGATAGCAAATCGTGAGTCTGAAATTACAGCGGATCTTGGAAGCTACATGAGGTAGGTCGAGAAAGTCTAGCGATGGGCCAGATAAAATCTACGGGAGCAGATCGTGAGACTAGAAGAAATAAGAGATCTTGAAGATTACAGGAATTACAGCAGCGAGAACTAGTGGAATTTGTCGTGCTAGAAACGGACTGTAATCCATATTATTTATAGTGAAGGTAACTGGCTTGGTCCCGAAATTTTTACCCAGTTGGATTTCTCCGTCATCATATTGGTGTTCATTATTTACTACTTTCTTATTTCAAACTGCGGTAATTCAACTTAGGATAATTGGGCTGTTTGTGTAACCGTCTAAAAACTAATTAAAAGTGACTTGTTGCTTTAGTTAGTATAATTCCGCACATAAGGTCAAACTTAGTTAGTAAACGCGTATTTTCACTAAGTACAAGTATCTCTAAAAAGTAACAAAGATACTGGAAGAACATCACCTTGATAAACTTCGAGGTGGTGCCGCCTCAATAGAGAGTAGAGTTTCTCTCTTTAAAGTTTGTTGAAAATGAAGAGTGCAATGCTATATTAGCGCTAAGCAAGATTGAGAAATTTGAGTACACGTGATACTTGTGTGTGTGTATTCTTACTGGTATGGTCATATGAAATCATTGGTTCAAAACTTCCATGCTATCTTTAATTCCGACTTTACTTTATTTGAATTACACTATGGTTATATTCAAATCAAAAGATATATAATCCTTACGCATGAGTATTGTATATTTTGAATATGAGATTTTATTCAATTTGAACAAGTGGGGGATTGTTGANATTACACTATGGTTATATTCAAATCAAAAGATATATAATCCTTACGCATGAGTATTGTATATTTTGAATATGAGATTTTATTCAATTTGAACAAGTGGGGGATTGTTGAAAAATATTGTTCAAAATTGATATTATGGATGTGGAATGAAAGAGGATTGAGGCCATATATTTGAACTATACGACTGCATAGTTCAAAGAACCATGCAGTCGCATAGACCAATATCGGAACTTGAGACCTCAGTAGTGATTTAACTATGCGATCGCATAGGATTGGCCTATGCGACCGTATATGTCAATTTTTTGACCGTTTTTACCGTTGTGTTTTTTGAATTTAGTGGATTTTCATACATTTTTGGCACCATTTTATAGAAGACATTTGAGGGTTTATAAATAGGTGATCTACGTTCAAGGCAAGATGATGAAAATCATTATTGAACAATATATATTCCACAAAGCATAGAAATTAATCATTTTGTTCTTCATATTCAAATTTCTTCATTATGATCTTCAAGCTTGGAGGATTTTACTTAAAGCTTGAGTGTTAAATCCTTTGAAGGCTTGTTTAATCCTGCAAACCATTTGTCTTAATCATTACAAGCATTATTTTAATCTGACAGGGGTAATATAGTTTGAGGACAGCGATATCGTGTCAAGTCATCGGTTGTTCGTTTTCAAATCCATTTCCTGGTTTGATATTTGGTTCGTTGCTTTCATTAGTGATATTCATTTTTCTGGTTTTTTTTTCTTTGCTTTATTCTCCGATCCCTCGAGTGGAAGTCATTAAATTTCCAAACAACACGTAATGCGATTTGGGGTTTGCATTCGAGAGGGTTCCAGATTCAATATGGATAGTAATTGCTCAAAATGAAGTTTTAGAGGGATTTGTTGCATAGTCACGTGAATGAAGAAAATATTTTAAACATATTGTTAGAGATCTGATGTAAAAGGCAACGTATGATATTCAAACTTCCAATATGGTGCTCCACGATGAGGAATAAAAAAAAGGAAAAGAAAAAAAGAATGATCGATTTTGGAGAAGGAATGGAAGAACAAATTTTAGGACTTAAAAAGAATTACAATGGAGCGAGATACTTGTGCATAGTTGGGAATATATGCGATAATATAGTTGGTCTGATTGAAGATGAGTGATCTATGGTGTTGGATTAAATGAGATAAGGAGTTAAGTAATTTTTATAATATCATTTATTAAATATGTTTCGCGCGAAAAGTCGGACATCGCTAACAATTAAGAGAAAGGTTCAGACGATTGTGTAAGGAACAAATCTCTTGATACAAATCCCAAAAAGGGGGGTTTCCTGGATCGTGGGGCATGATGAGATTGCCCTTTAACTACCTTGGTAACCATTGCTTGAGATAGCAATGAGTCCGAATTTTGGGTGTTCCGTAAGCTTTGTCGAAAATAATGCTGTCGCCCTAAGTATTAATAAAATATTGTACGCGTCCAGAGCTTGGGCATCTTGTAGACTTGGGCGATGATGGTCCTCCATTGCACAACTCTATCTTGGGTCTTTTACATGGTTTTCCTTAGGCCTATCCTTCGAATCTCCTATTTGGGGCTTTCCTTCTTGAGCCATTTAATTGGGTCATATTTTTATACGTCAACAATTACCCCCCAATATGTTAAAATTAATATCGATTATTGATCTTATGTCATATTCATTCTTTGTATATTCTCATAATACTTAAAACTCCTAAGAAAGGGGAAAAATCCAGTTATAATTTTTGTTTGGCGATGTCCTTGTACATTCAAACAAGTGGAATATAACACCATTCTTATAAATCAAGGACACGCCACTCCTTCGCGCCATTATACCCACATTCTGCATTGTTGCGCCTTCATGAGATTACTGTTCATCTTCTCGCTTCTTCTCTCAAGCTCTTGTACTCTAATATCTTTGAGAAACTTGTGATAAAGGTGACATCAAGGAGCTCTTTTGGTTTCGAAGATTATCAAGAACTTCTCACCAAATCCTATGTATCTCCAGCTTTCCTGTCATCAGCAAACTCTGACCTCAATGAGTTTTGTCTGGGCCCATTATTAAATGATGTTGATTCTGTGCGACAAGTAGCGGTGGGCTAGTTGTTTCCCTGTACTCAAGATCCTCCTTTTCTGAATCATTTTCCATTAAAGCCAATCCAAGAGAAAGGTATTCGTACTTGACCCAAATCTAATGCTACTTTTCATTTTTGGCATGCACGTATGATAAAGGATGGCCCCACCAAAGAAATTTTTGATCGCGCTAAAATTTCTAATTTATTAGAAATCGCGCTTCGTCCTCCAGCTTTTGATTTCGTACTTTTTCCAATTGCTCTGAGCTTCTGGTCCTCTGAGTACAATACTTTCATTTTTCCTCTTAGCCTAATGTCTATTACCTTAAGAGATGTTGGGGTTGTAGTTAACTTTCCGCTTCTGGGTGATACCATCTTTCCTAACATCATGGTCACTGGTGCTATCCCAAAGTTTGACAAAAGATTTATTGACTCTTATTCGGGCATGCAAGAAATTTATAAGAATACACTGAACCCACTCATGCTGAGCGTGTAGCCTTCCTTTAGGTTTGGCTATGTAAATATGACTTGTGCGTGCCCAACATGAAGCCTTCCATGTCTTACTTACCCATAGCATAAGAGTTAGCATGTGGTACGTCTTTGAACATTTGTTGGCTTTTCCTAGCCGTCTTTTATAGAGGCATGGCTTTGCTTCAATCTTAGTTGTGAAAGGGTACATCTCCTACTGATAGTGGGCCTCTTTGGCTTGCCCAATTGTAGTTGAGAGCATATTTTCCATAGCTTGGGGTCATTCAAACTCCTCCTAAATCAGTTTGCTGCTATGGGTTGTTTGTCAATCAATTGAGCCATGTGAGAATGTCTAGTAAGGAAGTTTTCACACTCTTTTATACCTTAGATTCCATTCCTTATTTCTTCATTTTCTCTGTTCATCAAATTTCAATTTATGTACAGCCTCCCTCCATCATAACTAATGCGAGTGTTATTTTATCTGTTCGGGCTCAATTTCTGATTGGGAAGGAACTGTTCCATGATATCTTAACTGGCACCAATGCCAATGCTGGGGTTGAGATGTATGCTCCTCATTTTTTTGCGCACCAATTAGGTTTTAGCCAAACTTGGCATGTAACTTTATGTTTTTCCAGGAGTTTGACAGATCTCTTTCATACAATTACCAAAACGGAGGCAAAGGCCATTGATATTCGCAATGCTAATTTGACACGAGGTTTTTCTATGCTTCATTTTAATCCTACTTCTGTCACTCATCCTTTATTTGCTCGATCTGGCCGACTGTGAGCCATAGGTTTACAACCGATGTTAACCGCGTCTTCCACTTGCCAGAGAGTCCTGGAGCCTCTTCTGTTTTTCCTGTTCTTGCTATTTCTCCACCTTCTAAGAATCATGTTTCTCCCTTAGGGCCCTTCCACGTTCGCATTAAACGTTCTACAACCAATCCTGCTCCATCTGGTTCTTCATCTTACACTACCAGGATACCTCTAGCCATAAAAGGCCAGCTTCTATTTTGCTAACTTTGCCTGATGATAATGCTTCCCTTGTAGTCAAAAGAAAGGTATTTGACTTTTTTTCTTCATGTAAAGCTTGTTTACTCGTAAAAATATTTCGTAGGTTGATGTGTTGCCTAGCCTTTTCAAAAAGGTGCTACTTTTCCTTTGAAGGCCCTACCTTCACTTGATCTTACTCTTCCAACTTTTACTAATGTTTCTTCGTCCAAATGATTTGGAGAAGAGACTTTAGCTTCCAGTCAAACTGGAGAACCTCCGCTTCCCTAGGATGTCAACCCTCCACGAGTTGAACCAAAAGGTAGTACAGATTATAGGGTCTTTTCTTTTGTCAGTATTGTTGAATTATGACTCATCGTAGCTTGATTCTTGTAGAAAACCCTGTAGATTTGCCCATCGTGGGGGAGACTTCTAGTTCATATAAAGGGAAATCTCCTCAAGTGGTTGGAGCATCTGATGATGTGCCCCCAGTTATCCAAGCTATTGATGTGGTATTCTTTGCTTCGCCTTTCGTCTTTATTTTGTACACTATAATGGAAGTACTGACTACTTGCCTTTGCAGGGGGCTGACTCTATTTTATGCTCTATCCAAGACATGCTCGCCTCTTAGGAATAGGTGAAAACAAGCTTACTTCTTGCTCCTCTTCAAATAACCGTCCTTTTGCTCCATCTGCTACCTCCTCAGAAGAAAACATGGAGGCTCTCAGGCAATCCTTGCTTGAATATGTCACCTTCATGGACATGGATGTCCATAGCGCAAGTGCTTCTAGCTGGAAGGATAAGTTTGAGCAGTTGGGTGCCAAAATGGCTCAAGCGCTTGAGCTTCCTTTGCTCACTATTTCAACTGATTTCAAATTGGCATTGAAGATTACTCATTCAGAAATCAGCTCTTTGATGGCCAGAAACATCGAATTGAAAGCTGAACAAGTTCAGTATCTTCGCGCTTCCAATGAAAAGGCATCTTTATTCCAAGAGCTTGAGAAAGCTAAGGTCCATTTAAATGAACTCTCTTCTGATGTTATAGTTGAAGATTCCCTGATGACAGTTGGTCGCAGAGATGAAGGAGCTTCAAGCCAGAATGGATAACTGCAGGGCTGGGCGGGCTACAAAGAAGCGTGTTGTTGCCAAAGAAATTGAGCAACACAAGCCATTCCTTGACCGTTACATCAAGCTGAAGGTTGATGATGATTATGTAATTGCACTGTCGAACACCTCCAATAAATAGGACGATGAGTGGGGAAAGCTTAGAGAGAAAATGCGCTCTATGTTGGGAAAGTTGTAATTTAGGACACCTTTTAATATTCTTTTGTAGGACGATGTCGTCCTGAAATTTGTCCTTGTAATTCGTGGCTGGCAGCGTTAATGAAGTAGCTTTTTATGCATTTGCATGCCATGTTTTGTATAAATTTTGTAACAACATAATCAACGTATTCTGTAATCGTTAATGTTCTCCACATTTTAATTACTAGCTCATACTCATGCATTTCTTTTAGTATAACTCCACATAGGAAAAGACTTTTGACTTTCTGGCATTCTTTAGAATTTGGACCTTCAATTTTGATTTATGCACATTTGACCATTCGTATTATGTCCCTTCGTATTCAACCTTCTATAAAGCTGCGTGTTTGTTACATCTTCGTCATCTTTGTCCTTATTCTCCAGCAAATCTCTCCCTTGCTATCTTCTCTACGGTATCCAAAATGATGAATCTTCTATATCCAGGAGATTAGCTGTTTTCTTTTTCAACTGGAATAACTCTTTCTTTTCCCACATTCACCATCTATTCTTGATGTGTTCTTTGTTATGGGAGGTATAGGAGATGTTCTTTGGGCAATGAATGTCTTCTTTGGCCCCAATTGCTTGTTGAGAGTGCTTTTCAGCCTCTCTGCATGTTGAGAGTGCTTCTCCCAGCAGCAAAGGTCTTCCCTACCTATTACTATAGTTATGTACTTAGGAAGGCGAGGAAGACCGGTTTACCTTTTTCTGTTGTAGTTGATAGGAGAAGAATGATAGCCTGCTTCAAATTGCGGCTTATGTAATTTTTTGCTTGTTTGGTCTCTTTTGATTTGTAAGAAACATTTGATAATGAAGAACTTTATTCGAACGTAATCGTCCAATTTACTAATGATTTGTTGACATGGTGTGTTCTTATATCTATTTGCTTTCCCATATGAAAGGAACATACTTTTTCAGGTACTTACCATTAA
This sequence comes from Fraxinus baroniana, assembly GCA_903798355.1. Taxonomy (NCBI): domain Eukaryota; kingdom Viridiplantae; phylum Streptophyta; class Magnoliopsida; order Lamiales; family Oleaceae; genus Fraxinus; species Fraxinus baroniana. The sequence continues at coordinate 14,916 of CAIGRO010058912.1, forward strand.
TAAATCTTATGTGCCTAGTATTATTTAAATCATCTAAGTAATAAGCCCCATTAGGCAATATGCTTTTCACTCTATATGGTCCTTTCTAGTTGGGCGATACTTGCCATACTTTGGATCTTTACTATCCAAAGAAAGTATCGTTTTCCACACTAAATCGTTCAGGCTAAAAGACTTGACTATGACTTTTTTCTTAAAGAACCTAGCCATTTTTCATTTCTGAACTTGCAATCTATCCAATACGTCAAATCTTAATTCGTCCAACTCTATCAGACTCTAAACTAGTGACTCTGCATAATCACTATCACTTAAGTTACTTTACAGACTTACCCTGATTGACTGCACATTGATTTCCATAGGTACCACCTCTTTTTTTTTTTTTTTGGTATCCAGGTATCCCAGCTTAGCCAGACTAATTTCCTGGACCACCAGCCACCGGCCCCTCAGTAACTGACGAAGGTAAACCGCGGGTTATGCCCAAGTTGACCGAGCTCTAGCACCCCTTATACTCCTGGCCCTAAGGAAGCCTTCTTCCATGGTTATTATATCACCAAGTT